>JALGBA010001744.1:0-161499 GCA_023970755.1 Azemiops feae
ACCCCCTCCCCTGGATTTGCCACTAAGAGTAGAACTCCTGTCCAACCGAAATGTTGAAAATCCCATCAAGCTAACAGCACTATCTGGAACAGAGGGCTTTAACCAAGTTTCTGTTGCAATAATAACACAGCAATTTCTCACCTCCTGATTTGTTGTTAAATCCAGCCTTAAGTAATCCATTTTTGGTTCTAAGGAGCGAGCATTTGCAAACAAAATAGATGGAAGAGACACTCTGTAAGGTCTAGCTTTCAGCCTAGATGTTAGGCCTCCACGTTTGCCACGCTTCCTCTTCCGGTCGCACCTCCTCCTTTTCTTCTGGAGATAAACAGCAGCGGAGGGAAACTTCCCAGCTGCAATGGCTGCTTGTCCACTCTGCCCCTGCGGCCCGAAACGCTGCCTTTGCTGCTTTTGCTGCTTTTGCTGCTCAAAACACTGAGCACGATGCTGTTTCCCCCTCCAGCAATTCCTTTTCTTCCTCCCAGCTCCTCCAGATATTTCAGCTGATCTCTCACCCTCCATGTCAGCTGCCTGCAACTCCGTCCCTGGTTTTCTCTCCGTCTGCAACTCCGTCCCTGGTTTTCTCTCCGTCTGCAACTCTGTCCCTGGTTTTCTCTCCGTCTGCAACTCCGTCCCTGGTTTTCTCCTCCTCCTTCGCAGTAATCCGAAGCCATGCAGTCTCTCCTGAACAGTTTTCTCCACCATTCCTTCCACGCTGAATCTCCTCATCTCCAATATGGACTGACGTTCGTATGAAAGTTTAGCAGCCCAACTCAGCTTAGTTGTCCCTATTTCCGATTGTACATTTCCCTCCCTAACCCCCACACCTTTGAGAGCTGAAGCAGCCGCAGCCAAGCAAGGCGCCGCCATCTTGAATGTTCATCAAAAAAGGTTTTCCCCAGTCTTATAGGTATCGTTTGAAATAAAAAGAGTATTTTTGGTAAGATATTCATTTTCACTGTTGCTATTCTCCCCAGTGTAGCGTTACCTCCTCAGAGGCCGCCAAAGCCCAGGCCCTCCCAGCCCCGTTCCCCTCCGTCGAGCTCTGCAGCTGTGCTCTCTAGGGGTTAGTAAAGTGTCTCTTCTAACAGAGGCTCACACGAAGTGAGGAGGTGGCAGGCTCTTGTCGTCAGGGAGGGGCTTCCAGGAACAAAGATGACCAGCCCCTAGCCCCAATAGTCAATGCTGTGGTGGTGTCTAGCAGCCCCAGGCTGTCATAGCAGCAATAGTCAATGATTCCTCAGCGACCTTTTGGAAGCAAGTGGGGAGGGGAAAATCCCCGGCTCCAGGCAGCAGTAAAACATGAACAAAAGCAGTCAGCGTGCTGCAGTAATGGCTCGCCCCCCCCCCCAGGGCAACTCCCCACAATGTCTAAAACTTGCACAAGCAGCAATAATCACAGTTCGGATGGCCTTCAGTCTTCACAGCAGCAGCAGCCTCTCCTCCTCTTCTGTTGCTTCTTGCAGTCTCAGGCCCCGTCAGTGTCAAACCCCTCCCCCCTTATCCTTTATTATTAAAATCTGAGGTTAACAGCCCCAGCAACTTTCTTTCTCCACACACTCTCTCTTGCCTCCGCTTGGGATATCCCCCTTGCGAAAGAAAGCAGTAAAAATTCCACCCCCTCACTCTCTCCTTTCCCCCTCCTCCACAAGAAGGGATCAGCTTAAAACCTCCAACCCTTCTTTGCCTTCACCTGGCGAACTGCAACAACAACCACCCCCTCTCTCCTTTCCTTCCTTTCTTTTCTGTCTTTCCCCCTCGTCCACGCCTGCCGCGCACAAAACCGGCAGCAGCTGTCCCAATCTCTCTCCCCCCAGCCAGGCTCCTGCAGACACTTTCAGACAGCCCCGCTACACCAGCATTGAAAGTTGTAAATTTTTCCACTTTTCCAAATCCAATTTTATTTTCTTTTAACAATCTTACATAGTTGTCTTCTTTTATTGTTGCACATCTTGCTGTTAAATAAATTCCCAAATATTTAACTTTTTTGACTATTTGAAGGTTTGTTTGTTTTTTGCTAGTTGGTTTTTTTGTTTTTCTGTTAAGTTTTTAGTTAGCACTTTAGTCTTTTCTCTGTTTATTTTCAACCCTGCCACTTCTCCAAATTCTTCTATTTTCTCCATAAGCTTAACGCTTGTTTCAAGAGGTTCTTCTAATATGAAAACCAAGTCATTGCAAATGCTTGTAGTTTGTATTTTTCACCTTTTATCTCCAGTTCTTTAATTTCTATATCTTGCCTGATATTTCTATTCAATACTTCCAGTGTTAATATAAATAATAGTGGAGATAGTGGACATCCCTGTCTTGTGCCTTTTTTTATAATGTCAAAGTTTTCTGTAAAATCTCCATTTACAATTATTTTAGCTGTTTGTTTATGATAAATTGTTTTCATTACGTTTGTAAAACTTTCTCCAAAATCCATTTCCTCTAGTTGCTGGAACATAAATTGCCAGTTTACGTTGTCAAACGTTTTCTGTGCATCTAGAAATATTAAAGCCGTTTCCCTGGATGAATTTCATAGTACTCTAAAACATCTAGGATCATTCTTAAGTTATTTTTTATCTGTCTTTTAGGTAGAAAGCCATTTTGGTCTGTATGTATAAATTTGGTCAGAAATTTCTTTAGTCTTTCTGCTATTATTGAAGCGAAAATTTTATAGTCTACATTTAATAACGATATTGGTCTGTAATTTTTTTATTTGCGTCAAGTCAGAATCTTCTTTGGGTATTAAGGTAATGTTAGCTTCAGTCCATGTATTTGGTATTTTAGCCTCCAAAAGTATTTCATTACACAGTTCTTTCAATATTGGGCTTAGTATATCTTGTAATGATTTACAATTTAGCAGAGGAACAAAAGATCAACTCCTAATAGACAAAATGATCTTGGAAAACTGCAAGAGAAGAAAGACCAACCTGAACGTGGCATGGATTGACTACAAAAAGGCATTTGACTCTCTGCCACATGACTGGATAATCAAGTGCCTAGAAATAACAGGAGTCAGTAGAAACATCAGAAAATTTGTGCAAAGATCGATGGCACAATGGAAGACACAGTTGCAGGTCAATGGTGGGAAACTGGGAGAGGTTAATATCAAGAGAGGAATATTTCAAGGAGATTCATTATCACCACTACTATTTGTATTGCACTGTTTCCTCTGTCAACAATACTGAATAACTCAGGACATGGCTATCAAACATCAAAAACATCTGCCAGACTATCCCACCTCTTTTACATGGATGATCTGAAGCTGTATGGAAAAACATCATCTGAAATAGAATCGCTGCTCAACACTGTCCGTATATATAGCCAAGATATTGCAATGGAGTTTGGCTTGGACAAATGTGCCACACTTACTGTCAAACAAGGAAAAATAGTGAAAACTGAAGGAATCAAGATGCCCCACGAAAATAACATTAAGAGTCTGGACGAGGAAGATTACTACAAATACTTGGGTATCCTTCAAGCTGACAACATCAAGCACACTGAAGTCAAGAAAAAGATTAGAGGTGAATACTTGAAGAGAGTGAAGAAGATCTTAAAGTCCAAACTCAATGGAGGAAATACCGTGAAGGCAATCGACACCTGGGCAATTCCAGTCATTAGATACACAGCTGGAATAGTGGACTGGACTCAAGCAGAACTAAAAGCAATGGATAGGAAGGCCAGAAAAATAATGACAATGAATCATGCCCTTCATCCATGCAGTGACATTGACAGACTCTATCTACCAAGGCAAATAGGTGGGCGTGGAATGTTACAAGTACATCAGATGGTTGAAGAAGAAAAAATGGCTTTGGAAGAATATCTGAAGGACAATGATGAAGATGCACTGAAATTAGTATATCAGGAAGGCTTACTGACTACTGGAGAGACCAAACTGGCCTACAAGAAAGACCAAATGAAGAACAGAATGGAGGCATGGGAAGACAAAGCACTACATGGCCAGTACATTAAAAAATAGCTGGGAAAGCAGATAATAAGAAGACCTGGCAATGGCTAAGAGCAGGAAAGTTGAAGAAAGAGACTAAGGGACTGATTCTGGCTGCACAAGACCAAGCCTTAAGGACAAATGCATACAAAGTCAAAATTGAGAAGACAGCAACAGACAGTAAGTGCCGCCTATGCAAAGAAGCTGAAGAAACAGTGGACCACCTGGTAAGCTGCTGCAAAAAGATCGCACAGACTGACTACAAGCAGCGGCATGACAAAGTAGCAACAATGGTGTTGGAAGATCTGCAAGAAATATCATTTGCCTGCAAGCAAGAACTGGTGGGATCATAAAATAGAGAAAGTCATAGAAAATGAAAATATTAAATTGCTCTGGGACTTTAGAATTCAAACAGACAGACACCTGCCACACAACACCCCAGACTTAACAGTTGTTGATAAGAAAGACAAGATGTCTGGATAGTGGACATAGCAATACCTGGAGACAGCAGAATAGAAGAGAAAGAACTGGAGACAATAATAAAATACAAATACAAAGACTTGTAAATAGAAATAGAACGACTGTGGCAAAAACAAGCAAAGGTAGTACCAATAGTAATAGGCACCTTGGGCGCAATCACAATCCCAAAACAACGAACACCATCATCATTGACAATTTCACCATCAGTCAATTGCAAAAGGCAGCTTTACTCAGAACAGCTTACATCCTGCAACGATATCTGTAACACCATCAAACATCCAGATCTGCCTATCCCAGGTCCTTGGAAAGGACTTGATACATAGACAAAAATGTCAAATCCAGCCTGAACACCTGGCTGACTGTGTGATGAACCATAATAATAATGAGCCTAGAACCTCCTACAGTGGCCAGGATGTTATTTGTATCTCCTTTCAAGATCAGTGCATTTTCTTCATTTCAGATGTTTTAGCAATGCTTTTTAATTTTTGGTAATTAAAATCACAGCTATTTTGGATAGAAATGAGGAAGATGCAATCAAGATTAGTTTTTACACTGGGCAACTGTGTGGTCAGTAAGGCTGTAATAAGCTTCAAATTAAATTTAGAAGAGGTCTTTCAAAACATGAATGGATGTGAACATAGTATCTGTCTGTGACTTATTAACACAACTGAATCATTTTACAGTATCCTGTAACTCAGACATGTCAAACACAAGGCCTGCGGGCCAGTTCCGGCCTGCGATTGGCCCATATTTGGCCCGCGGGGCCGCCCAGAGACAGCCATGGACACCCAGGCTCTGCTGGGCCTGGGTGGCCATGGTGTCATGGTTCCGGCAGATGAAACTCTTCAAAGAACTTTGAGGCATTGTTTACCTTAAAGAATCTTTATTCGAGCAGCATAGCTTCGGCACGTACATAGTCGAAGCCAAAATCTGGATTCCCCTCCCCTTAGCACACAGTATCAAACATAATTCCCTCCTCTAATTAACAGTCATAAATCACATTCTCCAATTAGTTTGAAATGCAGGCTTTCCCTCCTGTTCTCTAACCCATTTCTTATCATCTCTTATTTCAAAAGCCCTGAATTCACACACTATTAGAATATTGTTATGTCTAACTAACTCCCATCACATTCCTCCCCCTCCCCCAGTATCATCTAATTCTAAGAGTAAAGCATGAGAAAGAACAAAGGCTGCATCTCCATATGTTGTCAAAGCAAGAACATCCAATGTTAGCAGCGTTGACATCCGCCCCCCCTTACAAAAAGGACAGATCCTGTAGCGTAAACAAACGCATATGTTAGGGACTGTCTCTCGGTTTGTTAGGGTGTTTCTTATAGAACCTTTTGATGAGTCTGTGGGCTTTCACATCGCTAGATTTCACCCAAGTGGCTTCAGATAGCGAGTATCCCTTCCATTGTACTAGGTACTGCAATTTCCCTTTAAAAATTCTAGAATCAAGAATACGCTTTACTTCATAGTGAGTTTGACCTGCCACTATGAGGGGTCCGGGTGCCTTCTTAGGGGGAGGTCTTAAAGTGGATTCTAGCAAAGGTTTCAACAAGCTGCAATGGAAGACAGGGTGAATTCTCCCTAAAAGCCTAGGGAGTTTTAATTCTACTGTGACTGGGTTGATGATTCTTACGATGGGGAAAGTCCCCAAGAATTTCGGTCCTAACTTCTTACTGGGTAATTTAAGGCGTAAATATTTAGTTGACAGATAAACCTTTTCCCCAACTTGGAATGTTCTTTGAGGGGCTCTCTTTTTATCTGCCTGCTTTTTATAAGTCTCGGAAGTCTTTTTTAAAGCAGCTTTCGTGGCTTTCCAAACCTCTTCCCACCCCCTCACCCATTGATCAAGTGTCTGAGAAGCGGAGGGCGCTTGAGGGTATTCAGGTATTGGGCTGAACTCTTTTCCTGTAGCTACTCTGAAAGGCATGAAGCCAGTGCTGCTGTGAACAGAGTTATTGTAAGCCACCTCTGCAAAAGGGAGGAGGTTGGTCCAGTTGGTTTGTTGGTAGGAAATATAACATCTGAGATATTGCTCCACCATCTTGTTAGCGGATTCCGCGGCCCCATTAGTAGACAGGTGAAAAGCAGATGATAGACCTTGAGATGTTCCAATTAATTTAAGAAAGCTCCTCCAAAACGTAGCTGTGAATGCACCCCCGTCCGAAATTATTCGTTTAGGGCAGGGGTAGGCAACCCAAAACACTCAAAGAGCCACTTGGACCCGTTTCCCACCGAAAACAAAACACTGGGAGCCGCAAAACCCTTTTGATATCTAACATGAAGATAACACTGCATATATCCTTTTTTACCTTTATTATATATATATATATATATATATATATATATATATATATATATATATATATATATATATAAAAGGAAGTCTATGCAGTGTATCTTCATTTAGAATGTCAAAAGGGTTCTCTCTCATTTCTCTGTCCTCCCTCCCTCTCCTCCTCCCCTCCATCTCCTCTTCCTGCCCTTGGTCCCCGGCCAGTCCTCGTCCCCCCCTCAGTGTGTGTGTGTGTGTGTGGTGTGTGTGTGTGAAGAGAGAGAGGCACTTGCGCTTCCCCCTCTGCTCTTCCTCTCCCTCTCTCTTCTCTTCCTCTCTCGCTCTTTCCTCTCCCCCTCTCTTCTCTTTCGCTCTTCCTCCTCTCTCTATTCTCTCTCTCTCTTTCCTCTCTCTCTCTCCCTCTCCCTCTTTCTCTTTTTCTCTTCACCTTCCCCCCCCCCTTTACTAACAGAACCAGTTCACCTACCAAATCATTTAACTTCTTCCCTTAGAGATGGGCAATCGGGGATTCACCACATTCTGACAAAGAGAAATGCCAGCACCTCTCACTCAGCATAGATCCTGCTGCCGGCAAACGCTGTATGTTAGCAATATCTGGAGAGCTACAGTTCATTCGCACCCTCCTGAAAGGCTCTCCCATCCGTTGCAATGTCACACTTTGAAAGGCCCCTGACCCTCCTCCGCTTCAGGCCGACTGCGCCTAGCAGGGAGCCTCAGTAGCCAGGGAGGAAGGGAGGAAGAGAGACAGACCATCTCCTCGCCGCTCGCTTCCAATACCAATGTGGTGAATCCTGCTTGGGATTTGGGACTGAGAGGGGGAAGATCCTGGCTCCCAAGCCGCCAGGACTTCCAACCACAGAGCTTCCTTGGCTCTGTTCCCAGCCAGCGCCGCGCGCGCAAAACAGCAGCAGCAACAAAATGCTGCGGTCGAGACTTGCCCGCCTGCCTGGCTCCTGGGCCTCGGTAGCCAATCATTTGAAGCGAGCAGCCTCGTCCGTAGAGAGAGAAGAGGAGAGAGTGAGGGAGGATGAGCCGAGTCTGTGGCATGGATAACAAGGGTTCGGGAGATTGCCTTGCCCCCCACTGGTTCTTTGCCAGAACAAGTCGCCCTCTGTCTCTCTCTTTCCTCTCCCTCCCTCTCTCTCTCTCTCCAGATGAGACAGAGAGAGAACGAAAGGCAGACGGCGCTGAAGGGGTGGGGAGGGGGAGGGGGGGGCAAAAGGCAGCAGAAGGCACTGAAAGGCGCCCGGGGAGACGCGTGGCTGGCTCGGCTGCCCAGGGAGCGGCCTGGGGACGGCCCAGGGAGCGATGTCCCCGACAGCCGCCGCCGCAGCCGGGACTGCCGCCCTGTCCGGGGAGACACGTGGCCGGCTCGGCGCCCGGGGACGGCCCAGGAAGCGATGCCCTCGCTGGCCACCGCCCGGCCCGGGAAGACGTGTGGCCGGCTCGGCGGCCCGGGGACAGCCCAGGAAGCGATGCCCCCGCCGGCTGCCGTCCCAGCCGAGACTGCCGCCCGGCCCGGGGAGACGCGTGGCCGGCTCGGTGGCCCGAGGAGCGGCCCGGGGACGGCTCGGTGGCCCGAGGAGCGGCCCGGGGACGGCCCAGGAAGCGATGCCCCCGCCGGCCACCGGCCCAGCTGGGACTACCGCCTGGAGCGGGGAGATGTGTGGCCAGCTTGGCGGCCCGGGGACAGCCCAGGAAGCGATGCCCCCACCGGCCGCCGCCCCAGCTGGGATTGCCGCCCGGAGCGGGGAGACGCATGGCCGGCTCGGTGGCCCGAGGAGCGGCCCGAGGAGCGGCCCGGGGACGGCCCAGGAAGCGATGCCCCCGCCGGCCACCGGCCCAGCTGGGACTACCGCCTGGAGCGGGGAGACACGTGGCCAGCTTGGCGGCCCGGGGACGGCCCAGGAAGCGATGCCCCCGCTGGCCGCCGCCCGGCCCGGGGACACGCGTGGCCGGCTCGGCAGCCCGAGGACGGCCCAGGAAGCGATGCCCCCGCCGGCTGCCGTTCCAGCCGAGACTGCCGCCCGGCCCGGGGAGACGCGTGGCCGGCTCGGCTACCCAGGGAGAGGCCCGGGGACGGCCCAGGGAGCGATGCCCCTTCCGCCGCACCCGGGACTGCCTCCCGGCCCGGGGAGACGCGTGGCCAGCTTGGCGGCCCAGGGACGGTCCAGGAAGCTATGCCCCCGCCGCCGCTGCAGCCGGGACTAACGCCTGGGGCGCAGCAGGAGGAATAAGGGGAGGTGGAGGAGGGCGAGGAAGCCGCCGCCGCCCCCCCAGCCGGGATTCCATGCTGCCCGGGCTCTCCCTCCGCCCGAGATGTAGCTGCGGCGGGCCGCTCAGGGGCTGGTGCTGCGCGGCCCGCTGGCCCTGGCCACGGTGCTGCGGCTGCTCTGCCTGACCGGCCCGCCAGCCCCTCCGCCTGGTACAGGTAAGCCTGGGGGGCGCGCCACCTGTCCTGTGGCTGCTTCGCAGCAGCGGTCCGCGGACTCGGAGCCCCCTCCCTCCTCCCCTGCCACCTCCCCTCCATCACTGGCTCTGCTGCTGGTTGACCAACGGTCGCGCCGGCTGGGGATCGCAGGGGCTGCTCTCCCTCGGGGCCGCGGCTTGCGGGAGGGCTGGCCCGCTCAGTGGAGGCTCCGACGGACCACTCCCAGTGGGGATCCCGGGGCTTCCCTGCGCAGCTCCCCGGCCACGTGCGCCTCGGATGGGGCCAGCCCAGGAAAGGGACTTCCTGGCCGCGCTTCTCCCAGGGGGCGGGGCACCCGGGCGCAGGGCCAACCAGGAGCCCTGCGAGGGGACAAGTCCGCATGAGAGAGAGAAGGGAAGCGCAAGTGCCTTTCTGTCTCTCTCTCTCTCTCTGTAAATGGCGGAGGAGGCTCCGGAGCCGCAGGAGATGGCTCAAAGAGCCGCATGCGGTTCCGGAGCCGCGGGTTGCCGACCCGTGGTTTAGGGGCTCCATGCAGCCGGTAGATATGTTTCAAGAACAGTTTAGTCAGTCGTTGGGCAGATGGGAGTCCTTTGCAGGCAATGAAGTGAGCCTGCTTTGAAAACAGGTCTATCACAGTCCAGATGACTGTATTTCCTCTACTTTCAGGGAGGTCTACTATAAAGTCCATAGCAATTTCTTCCCATGGTTGAGAAGGGTCTGCCACTGGCTGCAGTAACCCAGGGGGTTTCCCTGGAATTCTTTTCATGGTGGCACATACAGTACAACTCCTGACATAATTTTCCACATCCCGTTTTAACCCCGGCCACCAGAACTGCCGGCGGATGAGATGTAGAGTTTTTAAACATCCAAATTCTCCAGCCTGTTTTACGTCATGGCTGTGTTTGAGAGCATTAAGACGGAGGGCTTCTGGCAAGTACAATTTCCCCCCCTTGTAAGCCAAACCATCCCTGCATGTTAGGGAGGTTTGATTGTCCTAGAACCATTGATCGGTGAGGAGGACGTTTTTCCCTCCCGGAATGTACTTTAGAGTGAAGTTAAAACGCTTAAAGTATTGTGCCCAGCGCACCTGTTTCGGGGACAATTTGCGGGGAGTTTTCAGTGCTTCTAGATTTTTGTGATCTGTCCATACTTCAAAAGGCACCTTGCTCCCTTCTAGATAGTGTCTCCAGTTTAATAGAGCCCATCTTATTGCGAAAGCCTCCTTTTCCCAGATCGCCCACCCACTTTCACTCTCAGTAAATTTTTTTGAGGTGTAGGCGCAGGGTTGCAAGGCTCCAATTTGGTTCTTTTGCAGCAATACAGCTCTGACGGCCACGTCGCTGGCGTCGGCTTGAATTACAAAGGGCTCCCACAGCAGACTTGGCCCATTCAATGAACCCCCTCTCTAGGTTTTTGTCCACGTATCGCTGCATCTCCTCCATTTCGAGGGGGGACTTGGCGTACATTCTTGGTCGTGGGAGTTTGGCTCCCAGCAACAGTTCAATGGAACAATCATTGGGTCGGTGGGGAGGCAGGGTGTCGCATTCCTTCTCACTAAATGCCTCCGCCAGGTCCCTGTACTCGCTGGGGATGAGTGGCTCGCCTGGTGGCGGTGAGGCAGCCATGTGCGCTCGCTCGTTGGGTGGGCTAAAGTTTCCTGTAACGTCCGTTGAATCAATAGGGGGCTTGGGCCCTTATAGGTAGCCTCACAGTTCTCATTCCCTTCTCCCACCAGATAAACGGCTTCCATTTGTCCAACCAGGCTAATTCTAGGATCACAGTCTCAGTCATTTTTGGAGCCACCAGGAAACGAATGAACTCCCAGTGCTCACCTATTTCTAAGCGTAGGGGCTCAGTTAATTGAGTGACTAAAGTCCCTCCCATCAGGGAGCCATCGGCTTGCTCAAACCTCACAGGTTTGGAGAGCAGCTTTGCTCGTATGCCCATTTTCATGGCAAATGGCAAGCTAATGATGCACCGGGAGCATCCGGAATCGACTAGCACGTTTAAGTCTGCCTGTGCTCCCGACTTAGGGATTATGAGTTTGGCTGGCAGTGAGAAAGATGGGACGTGTCGACTCACCATTGGGTCGTTCTCTCCTTCGTTGTCGCTGTAGAAAGAGGGTAGAGCGGGGGTGGGTCCAGCCTTAGTCCCGGCGTCCTCCTGCGTGGGGGATGTGACTTGGGCAACCGGTTCCTGTGTTATCCAGTTGGATTTCTCTCTCGTTGGTTGCTGGGCAGATTTCTTTCTCGCTGCTGATCCCGGTCTACTCTGCTGTTGGGGGTAGGGGACTGGGCAATTCGCTGCTCTATGTCCCTGCTGTCCGCATCGGAAGCACTTGATTGGCGGGCCTGCAGGTGGCCTGGGTCCTTCAGCAGTCGCAACAATTGGAAGTTTTTTTGGGGGGGGGGTGCCGTTTGGGTTGCTCTGGCTTCGGCTCGGCTTCAGGTGGGGGAGGCTTCTTATAGCGGGCGAGCTGAACGTCTAGTCTTACCGCTGCCTAGTACCATTCTTGCAGCTGATCAGGTACTGCTCGATAGATGCATGCCTGAGAGAGGTGATCATCCAACCCTTCCCTGAAGTGATGGACTATGGACTGCTCAGGCCACCTCTCTATCCGACTGGCTAACTTGCAAAACTCTCGTACGTACTCCAGGGCAGGCCTGCCGGCTTGTTTTATTTTATGGATTTGTTCTTCTGCTTTGAGGGCAATGGATGGGTCCTCAAATCTTTCTCTCAGTTCTAGGAGGAAGAGGTGGGGGTCCTCCAATTCAGGGGCTTGCTCATTATATAAGTTGTTCAGCCATTCGGATGCCTCTCCCTCTAAGTTGGACGCAATCACATCGACGATAGCGGCTGGGTCCGGATAGAGATAGGCCCAGCGGTTCAAATGAGAGCACTTGGTTGAGAAAAAAAATCAGCTTCTCTGGGTCCCCATCGAAGGTTGCTCTGAAAGGTGGAGCAATCATTGGCTGCTGGGCTCTCCACTGTGGTTGTTGCACCCCCAGTTGCTGTTGACCCCACCCTGGCTGCTGATTCAATGGCTGCTGGGGTCCCCACTGTGGCTGTTGCACCCCCAGTTGCTGCTGGGCCCCCCATCCTAGCTGTTGCTGCATTCCCAGGGGTGGCATGTTCGGGGGCTGTTGCCATTCCCCCTGCTTTTGGTCTGCTGGGAGCTGTGGCATCAACTGCTGTAGGGCCCCCTGCGGCCTCGGAGGGGGTTGTTGGAACTCCATCATCTGCGGGCCCCTCAGTGGTTGCTGTACATTAGGGGGCGGCGACCATCCCCCTTGCTGCAGCCGTCCTCCCACCGGTTGCTGGTCTTCTGGCCTCTGCATCACCCCCAGTTGTTGCAAGGCCTCTATTAGCTGCTGTAGGCTCAGAGATTGCTGATTTCCCACCTGCAGGGGCTGCTCTATTCCCCATTGCTGCAGGGGGGCCAGATTGGGTGATCGATATGCCGGGTTGTCCCGGCAACCTCCCAGGCCCTCACATCGTCAGTGGAGGTCGGGGCTTCTGAAGGGGCGGGGACTGAAGCTGTCTCTCTCTGTGGGGCTGGAGGCCCTGGTAGGGGGCTTCAGGGACAGGAAGGCTGCCTGATCTGCGAAGGAGGGGCTGGGTGTTCCTCTTGGCAGGAGTTGAAGGCTGCACCGTCAATCCTCTTGATCTCTGGCACGTGGGGAATGGGAAGGTTGCTCTCCGCTTCTCATTTCTAGCCCCTCAAATTCACTGACTGACTACTAGCTGCAGACAGGTATTTCTACTCACCCGAGTCCTCAGTGGCAGACGACCTGATAGCTCTCCCCAGCTGGGAGGCTTGAAAAAGCTCCTTCTCCACCGGCGTGCTGTCTGTCGCTCCCCCCCCCCCGGGGTAGCAGCTGCTGCCGGGGTACTGGCTTCAGGCAATTTCTCCCTCTCCATGACGAAATCTTCCCCGAATCTTTGCCAGCTTATCCCTCAATGCTAGGGACAGCGACTGGGGCTCGGGACCCCTAGATAGTTAGGAAAGTTGGAGATTTTGGCTTAATGTCATGGTTCCGACAGATGAAACTCTTCAAAGAACTTTGAGGCATTGTTTACCTTAAAGAATCTTTATTCGAGCAGCATAGCTTCGGCACGTACATAGTCGAAGCCAAAATCTGGATTCCCCTCCCCTGTAATACGGAAAAGATGCTAAACAAAAAGTTAATAGATGAAGAAATAGAATATAGACCGGAAATGAAATAAGAAGGTGTCTGGTGAAATAATATGTTTTCTTTTTAAGGTATAATGATTTTGATAAGATTAAATTTTAGGTAAGGAGTTAAAAAGGGGTTCTAAAGGCATGGATTGATTTATAAAATATATATTTGAAATAGAGTAGAATAAGAGATAGAATTTAATTGGGAAGTATAAATAGAATGGTTGGAATAATATGTATATTTTAGAAACAATTTATATTTTACGAAATAAGGGAAATTGGATACCCGAAGTGTAAACTATCTGTTTATTTAAGGCTAAATTGGAATATGGTAATTGTAAGTTAGTTAAGCTTGAAAACAGGAATTGATCATAGGTGAAATATTATTGATAGGTTTTTTTTCTTGGATTGACAAAATAAGAGAGGGAACCTTTAAAGAATTAATTTGAATTATATATGTATGATTATGTGTCTTACTTTTTTCTATGGAGTACCCTATCCCCACGATGAGTCTCAAACACTTTGTTGTAAAACCAAAAAAATCAATAAAACTTGTTATATAAAAAAAAAAGTAGCTGAAGCTTGTACTGCTGATCAGTTCTGTAACACATTCAGAATTTCAAAAAGCAATCTAGATCTGGAGTCAGTCCTTTTTTTAAAAAAAAATACAATACTCCATAATGCCCAACTGAAAATAATTTTAAAATCACAAGAGCTCTATTTGTAAGCTGCCCGGAATCACCAAGAGTGAGTTTGGCAGCCATATAAATTTTCTTAAATTAATATTAGCAATGGAATTATTTAAATGTTCTATGCTACAGTTATGAAAAACACTGAAAGATGGAGCCCAAGGTTTCAGAGTGAGAATGGATTTTACCACTCCAATATCTTCCATTTGCTAGGAGAATACATTTCTTTCTTTTATACTGGAAAACACTTGCTTTATTTGGTCATACTGGTAAATACTTGCAGTAAAAAGGTGGCTGTAATAATTGCAACTGAAATAGACCAACAGCCTCACATCTCACATACAATTTCTGTTTAAAATAAGTAAATACAATTATTAGAATTTATGGAATTGTACTGTTAGAAGGTAAAAGCCTCCATGACACCTTGTAGCCAGACCACACACTAATCTTGGCCATGCCTGACCCCAGGAAACCCCAGGTCACAAAACAAAGAACCATTTGAGCCTTTCTGCCAAGTTTGAAACTTTGAATGAAACTGATAGGAAGTTGGTAGACACTGGTAACTCAATCAAAACCATTAGAAATGCCCCCAGGATATGGAAATCCTTTACACAAACAAGATTCCCCAAACCTGGACCCAAGGTCAACACCAGGGCACAGAGAATGAAACTGGCCAAAGGTGACAGTCCATTCAAGTAAACATTCCTTCCAGGTATATAAAAAAAGATCCCTTCCTCTGTGTAATTGCCACCTCCAGCTGCAATGTTAAGCCAGTTAATAAAGTAAATAAGTGGAAAACCCCACAAGCTAAGCAGGGTGCCTAACCACCAAGTGCCTCCTTTTGGCTATCCAGCTAATTGCAGTTTCCAATAATTCCTAGAGGACAAGTCCTATCCCTGGGAGGATCAAAGAAAATGTTTCTTATAAAGGTAACCATCTCAAACCTGTAAGTTGTTGCAACCTTCAGTTGATGTACTGCACATTATGCTTTTGAAATAAACTCTGCCTCTGCTCCAAGCAACTCACCCTGTGTATTCTTTAGATGACCCCGCCTGGATTCCAACCTAGGACTTTCTTCTAACACAATGGTCATAGAAGTACAGTAAATGTATATGCATTTCGACAAGCTATTCTTTGTAATACACATTTTTTTAAAAAGAAAGGCACTCACTTTTTAATTTCACGGAGCAACATTCGAACGAGGACAGCCTGTAAGGGCTCAATCATTAATCTCCTCCACATATCAAGTGCTAGCTGTCATGGTACAATAGAAAACAAGTCAATAACAGAACTGTCATTTCATTCATTCTTATTTTAAAAAAGATGCTCGGTCCTAAAGGCTCCAAAAACAGAGGAATAAACTGAAAGGGTACTAAATAGCCAATAAGCATAACAATTCCTCTTCTTATGAAGGAGATCTCCAGCAACTGAATTTCTACCAAATCTAAAACTGGCTATCATTTCAAAAGAAGTAATGGAGGAAGGTTTCCTTGTGTTTTTATCTACCCCACAAATTACTCTCGGTTGAAACCAGTGAAAAATTATGCCAATTCCAGGGCTGTCCCAAATTGCATCTAATATCCAGGAATAAGTAGCACTTTGGAACTGAAGAATTATTTCTCTGCCCTTGGAAAAACACACATGACAAAAATTCAGTGCTTAAACAAATTAAGTAGTTTAGCAAATACTGAATTCTAGTACTTTATTAACCATTCCAAACAGTAAGTAATAGAAATATATATTATAGAGCACAAATATTATATATAACCACCAGCAGTTCCAGTTCCTTGATAAAAGTAAATGTACCATACATGGTTTTGAAAGAGTTTAGCTCCCATTCACACTTGTGTGGAGGGAGGGGGGTGTACATGTAAGTTTTAAATGCACTCAAAATGAAACTTTTGGAGTGCTCCCAAATGGAAATTAATTTAGGGATGCATGAGGTAAAGAATTTATTTAAAATACATGGTTTAAGACTTTAATGAAAGGAATATTAACATTGTAGAAAAAATAATTAAGCAGCCCTTGGTTCATTTTTACTTTCAACAAAAGAATTAAAAACAAAATTAAACACTTATTTAAAAATCTTAAACAGGAGCAATTAAAGGTTACTTATTTGGGGAACTGCTATTTCTCATATCTGTCTATCAGCCCTCTGAAGTATGCAAGATCAATAAACAGGCATGGCAGGGACTCTAGGAATGTTTTTTATTGTAGCAGAATAAAAAAGCCTATTGAAAGCCTATTAGAGTCCTCTCTGCCACATCTTATACCAAACAAAATCAAGGCAGAGTAATTTTTGAGTTTTTTTCTCATACTTTCCTCTTTCTCAAGATTGATAATCTTTTTCAGAGAATCTCCCCTTAACCATTTGATCATTCCTTCTCCATTTTTGAATGCCAGGTTTAGATCCCTTACAGCAGGGGTCCCCAACCCCCGGTCCGTGAACCAGTACCAGGCCGTGGCATGCCAGCAACACAAACAAGCAAAGCCCCATCCGTGGGATGCAGGCAGCACACAAACCCACACACTCTCCGGTCCGTGGAAAAACGTTTCTCCACAGAACCGGTCCCTGGTGCCCAAAAGGTTGGGGACCTCTGCCTTACAGTCTATGTGTTGTACATATATCTCTGACACACCTTTCACCATAAACACGTATTGACAAGTACTACATCTTTGGCTGATTTTGGGCCCTTGGAAATCAGTGTAACTTAGTCTTGACTTAAATCTCATTGATTGCAATGGAATCCTATCTATTACTTTTTATTCATGAATTATTCCTGACTCTATCTTCAACTAATTCCACTTGACTTTTATTTCATAGAAAAAAAACAAGAACAAATAACCATTCACAGTTTGCTGGTAGAAATGTGATATAGATAGCTAAACAGCCCTTACTGTTTTCTTGAGGATAATAAGCAAAAATATAGGCTAGGCTTAAGTACCCCTACAGTATTTATAAAGCGATGTTTCTCAACCTTCGCCACTAAGATGTGTGGACTTCAACTCCCAGAATTCCCTAGCCAGCATTGAAGTTGAAGTCCACACATCTTTAAGTTGCTAAGGTTGAGAAACAATACTCTAAAGTATTAACTTTCCCCACACTGTGTTCTGAAAAGGTCCGCACTAGCTCTATTCTTATCTACTTCCAATTAAAGAGGCTACGTTAAACAAATAAGCATTGAATACATTCCAACAATTAATTATATTTGGCATTTCTGTCATCAGAACCTTGCAGCCCATATCTGCTCCTTTAGGGTTCACCCCTCCTATCTAGATACAGCAATTTCAATTCCTCTGAATAGGTAAATCGAAGGCTAGTTAAAAGCCAATAATAGCTGCAAGTGTTTTCTGGTGAACATTCAGGAAAATAATAAAAGCTTTGTTTTACTGATCCAACAAAATAGACATGATTTTGAAAAGACAGAAATCATCTTAATGGACAATTAGACAGTCACAAAATATGTCCTTTATAGTTAACTCTCTAAAGTTCTTTTCCATACTACTTACCTCTCCAATCTCCATCAATGGATCACTCATATCCACACCTCCATAACCATACTGAAGATCAGCTTCAGTCAATTTGTTCTTTTTAATAAACTGTGTATTGAGGTATCTGTGAAAAAACCCAACACATTTCTTATCAGATATTTTCTAAAACTGTTCTGTGGAAGAAAAAAAGTCAGGAAACGCAGAGCATTATTGTTTTACATTTTTAGACACAAGTAATACGTATGCATGTAAGATAATGAATTACTAACACATCCCAAGCTTGGTTGGTGCTCAGTTTTGGCTGTGTTACTGGAGAAATCAGTTGGCAGAGAGAGCAAAATACAAACTTACAATCTCTGACAACCTTGGTCTTTCAGTCCAATCACTGTGGCCCTATTCCTAATTAAGGTTTCCCACAGATAAACTGACCTCCATACTGAACACTCTGCGGCAGGGGGACTGCCCTGATGGACATGTGATGATGTAAAAATTTCTCAAGTTTAAAGATGTTTTAAGGCAAACTGTCATGTAGAGACTGTCAGGTAGCGACCTAGAAGTTTCCTGCCTATTTAAGACACCCAAGAGCAGACACATCTGCCTATTGATGAAAATAAATAAAAGGGCAGAAGTGTTAGTCAGTGGAAGAGACTGTTGGTGGTTGTCCGACATTGCTGGTGATGTAATAATAATAATAATAAAGTTGGAAGGGACCTTGGAGGTCATCGAGTCCAACCCCCTGCTCAGGCAGGAAACCCTATACCATTTCAGACAAATGGCTGTCCAGTCTCTTCTTTAAAACTTCCAGTGTTGGAGCATTCACCACTTCTGGAGGCAGGTTGTTCCACTGGTTAATTGTTCTAACTGTCAGGAAGTTTCTCCTCAGTTCCAGGTTGCTTCTTTCCTTGACTAGTTTCCATCCATTACTTCTTGTCCTGCCCTCAGGCGCCTTGTATGTGTGTGTGTATGTGTGCTGTATGTGTGCTGTATGAATCCAGGCATAGCAGGAGGAGAATCCAAGTATGTGTGCTGTATGAATCCAGGCATAGCAGGAGGAGAAATCTGAAGCTGAGGATCCAGCAGGATCTGAAAGAAAGATCTGTGGAGTGGACTAGCCAGTAGAAAAGACTGCAGCATTTAGAAAGAACTGAGCAGGTATCAGTTTGATAAGGATGTACAAGGTAACTATGACATGATGGCTTGACAAAGATGCTGGAATTCCAAACAGTTTAGAAAAGCACTATTTTTTCCTGTGTTTTCCTCTCTAGTCTAAAAACAAGCCTGAGAAATGAAAGTAGTGAAGCTGTTGACTGGAGTGAGCATATCAAACCTGTGATAAGAAATAATTCTGTGAATAAAGGAGGGAGGAAAAGAGACAAAAATATTGAGAAAACGTATAGTTTGTGGAGCTACATGTATCCTCTTCTATTGAAAAGTATAGTTAAGGCAGTGTTTCTCAACCTCGTCAACTTTAAGATGTGTGGACTTCAACTCCCAGAATTCTGGGAGTTGAAGTGCACACATCTTAAAAGTTGCCAAGATTGAGAAGTGTTTCCTGCACTTTTGGGCAGTTCTACAATAAAGTCCATAGAGATCTCTCTCCAGGGTGCTGAAGGGCTTGCGACTGGCTGCAGAAGGCTGGGTGTTTTTCCTTGCCTCCGTTTTGCCGCTGTGCAGGTAGGGCAGCTGGCCACATAACTCTCCACGTCCTTCTTGATAGAGGGCCACCAAAACTGTCTTTTTAGGTGTAGGGTCTTTACAAATCCAAAGTGCCCAGCTGCCTTGGAATCATGGCATGTTTGCATAGTCTTTAGTCTCTGGCTAGCTGGGACATATAATTTCCCCCCTACCCATGCGAGCCCTTCACGCATAGAGCAGAGGTTTTGGTGGTTGAGGAACCAGTCGTCTTTCTCTAAGGCTTGTTTAAATTCCGAAGTGATACTGGTGTTTAACAGTGGGTTGCCTTCTGACTGCGTTCTCGTGGTCACTGGTGCTGCTAGCTGTTGCGCCGGGAGCATCGGTTTAACTACCTCTGTTTTTACACTGTTATATTGTGGAAGCCTCGATAAAGCGTCTGCTAGAAAGTTTTTTCCCCAGGCAGATAGTGCAGAGTAGAGTTAAAACACTGGAAGTGTTGAGCCTACTGCGCCTGTTTGGGGGACAACTTCCTCAGGGTTTTCAGTGCTTCCAGGTTTTTGTGGTCAGTCCAAACCTGGAAAGGGATTTCACTGCCTTCTAGAAAATGTCTCCACGTAAGAAGGGCCCACCTCACTGTGTACGCCTCTTTCTCCCACACGGCCCAGCGTTGCTCTGTCTCAGTTAATTGTTTTGAGGTGAAGGCACAGGGCTGTAATTGTCCCTTTTTGTTTTCTTGGAGCAATACTGCACCCACCGCCACATCGCTAGCGTCACCCTGAATGACAAACAGCCGCTCCGGGTCTAGGTGCTTCAGAATTGGTTCCGCAGAAAAAAGTCTTTTTTATATATATATAAATTTTTATTGATTTTTTTAATACAATTCAAAAGTACTTATTCAACAAACGTGTTGTCTGAGTTTATCATTCACTAATACAAATTGAATTCCTAATCCCTTATTCTTTTCTCCAGCCATTGATACCAAGTTTGAAAGTATTCTGTTTCTTCTTTTTCTTTCAACCTCAGAGTAAGTCTGTCCATTTCCGCACAATCTAGTATTTTTTTAATTATTTCTTCCTCTGGTGGTATTTCTTCATTTTTCCAATATTGTGCAAATGTGATTCTTGCCGCTGTTATCACATGTAAAATCAAGTATATACTTTGTTTGTCAATCTTTTCTGGCATTATACCTACTAAAAAAAGTTCAGGTTTAAAATCTACATGTTTTCCCAACATCTTTTCTAGCCAAGTATGTATTTTTGTCCAATATCTCTTTGCTTTAACACATGTCCACCATACATGGTAATAGGTACCTGACTTGTGATTACATTTCCAACATCTGACATATTTTTAAACATTTTTGCTAGTGCCATCTATAAAACATTTTATATAAGTTTTCTTTATAAGAAGTTGACATTGTCAATTTATAATTTCTTTCCCACAAGTTTTGCCATTTCTCTAAGTCTATATTGTATCCAAAATTCTTTGCCCATGTTATCATTGTTTCTTTTACTTGTTCATTTTCCATTTTCAAATTCAATAAAAAGTTATACATTTTCTTAATTAGTTTCTCATCAGAGGTTAATAATATCTGATCAAACAAGGTCTGCTCTTTATAAAATCCGTACAATTTAGCATCTTTATATCTCACTTGCATTTGTAAATATGCCCACCATGATAAATCAATACCCTGATTTTCCATCTCTTGTTTAGATTTTAAATTTCCTTCAGAGTTTAGAATATCTTTATATGTCCATATTTTCTCAAGACTGACTAAATTTGGATGTACAAATGCTTCAATTGTTGAAAGCCATCCTGGAATTTTCAAGTATATTTTACATTTTATTTTTTCCCATGTTAGTAATAATGCATTTCTAATATAGTGGTTTTGAAAATATCGATGAATTTTATTTTTCCCATACCATAGGAAAGCGTGCCAACCGAGTTGTAAGTCATGTCCCTCCAAATACAACAACCTTTTATTTCTAAGAGTTATCCATTCTTTTACCCATGTTAGTACTGATGCTTGATAATATAAAACCCATTCTGGCAAGCCAAAACCTCCATTTTCCTTAGCTTCTTGTAACATTTTCAATTTAATTCTAGCTTTCTTTCCTTGCCAAATAAATTTTAAAATTAGAGAATTTAAGTCTTCAAAGAATTTTTTCTCCAGTTTTATAGGTATCATTTGAAATAAAAACAATATTTTTGGTAATATATTTTCACCGTAGCAATTCTTCCTAAGATTGACAGTTGCAAGTTTTTCCATTTTTCCATGTCAAGTTTTATTTGATTCAGTAATTTTATATAGTTATCTTCTTTTATCGTTGAACATCTTGCTGTCAGGTATATTCCCAAGTATTTAACCTTTTTGACTATTTGTAATTCTATTTTTTCTGACATTTGTTTTTTTTTTTGTTTATCTGTAAGATTTTTAACTATCACTTTAGTTTTTTCTGTTTATCTTCAGTCCTGCTATCTCTCCAAACTGTTCTATCTTTTCCAATAATTTAGGAATCATCTCTAAAGGTCCCTCTAGGGTGAATACCAAGTCATCTGCAAATGCTTGCAATTTATAAGTTTCACCTTTTATTGCTAGTCCTTTAATTTCTGGGTCTTGTCTAATATTTCTATTTAAAACTTCTAAAGTTAAAATAAATAACAATGGAGATAGTGGACATCCTTGTCTTGTGCCTTTTCTTATGTCGAAATTCTCTGTATAATCTCCATTTATAATCACTTTTACTGTTTGCTTGTGATATATTGTTTTAATCATATTTATAAAATTTTGTCCAAAGTCCATTATTTTTAGTTGTTGAGTCATAAATTGCCAGGAAACATTATCAAATGCCTTTTGGGCATCTAGAAATACTAATGCCAATTGTTTCCTTGGATGCATTTTGTAATATTCTAATATGTCCATTATAACTCTTAAATTATTTTTTATTTGTCTCTTTGGTAGAAATCCATTTTGATCTGGATGTATAAATTCAATTAGAAATCTTTTCAGTCTCTCCTCTATTATTGAAGTGAAGATTTTATACTCCACATTTAGTAATGATATCAGTCTGTAATTTTTTATGTGTGTCAGATCTGAGTCCTCTTTTGGTATCAAAGTAATATTTGCTTCTGTCCATGTGTTTGGGAGTTTAGCCTCCTATAAAAGTTCATTACACACATCTTTCAACGGTGCACTTAATATATCTTGTAGACATTTGTACAACTCTGCCGGGAGCCCATCTGGTCCCGGTGTTTTTTCGTTTTTTTGTCTTCTCCATTTTATTTACTTATATTTAGGTCTTGTCGCTCTCGTAGTAGAATGTAAATTGTAGTTTTTCTGGATTGGTTTCTCTCCAAGTATCTTGTGCACCAATTTCCTCTATCATGTTATAAAAAAGTCTTAGGTAATCTTTTTCTTCTTCGTTTTCCTGTTTTGCTACTTTTATAGTCTAATGTCCCATCTACTATTGTATTAAAATCCCCTACTAGGCAAATGTTTTGATATTCCATTTCTGCTATTTTTCTGTGAAGATTTTGATAAAATTCTTCTTTTTTATTGTTTGGTGCATATATTACTACCAAAAGTACCTGTTTTTGATGTAAAAATATTTCTACCATCACAATTCTTCCTTCTTCATCTGAATAAATCATTTTAGAAACTATTGTCTCTTTAACGTATACAGCTACTCCTCTTTTTTGTTGTGCTGATGCATAATAAAGTTTCCCAATTTTGGGGTATTCCAAAAGTTTATAGTATTGTTTTTTTATATGTGTCTCTTGCAGACAAATTATATCAATATTTAATTTCTGCAATTTTTTTAGGATTCTGTTCCTTTTTGATGGGTAATTTAGTCCATTTATATTCACTGAAAAAAAATCAGTTTTCCTTCTCCATTTTATTTACTTATATTTAGGTCTTCTCACTCTCGTAGTCCTCTGCTCTCTTGCCATTCCCTCACCCTCTTGATCTGGCTTCTCTTTCTCTTCTTCTGTTTGTGTAATTGTTTGTTCTGTTGTTTGTTCTGTCTGTTTCTGGCCTTTTCTGTCCTCTTGTTGATGTTGTACTCTTTCATCCAGGAATGCTCTGTTTCTTTTATGGAAATCTTCTGCCTTCCAAACTGAATCCAATCGATATCTTGTATTGTTCCAGTTGATTAAGATCCCTTCTGGCATTAACCATCTAAAGTTTACACCTTTTGCAATTAACTTTGTAGTCAAAAAGTGATATTGTTTTCGGGTGTCCCTTATTCTCTTAGGAATCTGCTTCAACACCACAATTTCTTTGTTTTTGTTGTCATGGTTCCGACAGATGAAACTCTTCAAAGAACTTCGAGGCATTGTTTACCTTAAAGAATCTTTATTGGAGTAGCATAGCTTCGGCACTAACATAGTCGAAGCCAAAATCTGGATTCCCCTCCCCTTAGCACACAGTATCAAACACAATTCCCTCTAATTAACAGTCATAAATCACATTCTCCAATTAGTTTGAAATGCAGGCTTTCCCTCCTGTTCTCCAACCCGCCATTCCTTATCATCTCTTATTTCAAAAGCTCTGAATTCACACACTATTACAATATTGTTATGTCTAACTAACTCCCATCACATTCCTCTACCTCCCCCAGTATCATCTAATTCTAAGAGTAAAACATAAGAAAGAAAACGGCTGCATCTCCATATGTTGTCAAAGCAAGAACATCCAATGTTAGTAGCGTTGACATTTGTATTGTAATGGGTCATCCCTAACTCTTCTCAGTATCTCATCTCTTATTGTTTTCTTTACAAATCTTACAGGAACTTCTCTAGGCAATTTGTGTTTCCTCGCATAGCTTGAATTCATTCGAAATATTTCATCAATTTCCATTTGTATCTCCGCTCTATCTGTTTTTAGAGCCTCCACTAGTAGATTGATAATCACTTCTGCTATATCTTCCTCCTTATCTTCAGGTATGTTCTGGAATCTTAAATAATGTACAGCTTTCTCCATTTCCAAGGCTGCAACTGCTTCTTCTAAGCTTTGATTTGCTTGTTCTAGCCTTTCATTTTCTTCCACTAATGCCTCCATTTTTTATCAGTTTCTTCTGATTTATCTTCCATTTTCTGAATTCTTTGTTCATTTTTGGCAATTATTTGTTGATGAGCATCAAATTGTGTCTTTATATCAAGCATTTGCTCATTTAGCTTATCTAGGGTTTTTTTTGTCTCTTCGTGATTTTTCTGCATTGTTTCTTGATAGCTGTAGTGTAGCTTGCATCTCTTTTTGAAAACTGTTTTTTCTCGTTGTAACATTGTTTCAATAGATCCCTGACTTGCTGGGCTAGATGTTCCAGAAGAGGGTGCAGAAGAGCTTTTTTTCGTGATTTTCGTGAGATTTGGTGCACTCATTTTTCAATTGAACAGATTTTGTAAATCCACAAAGAGAAAAAAAAAAAAAAAAGCCAACTGCCTTAGGCTAATCCAAATGTTCAAATTAGTTTAAAGATGTAAAAAGCCCTCTATTTCCAAATAGTTTCTATTATGGTTATATCCAGGGTCAAAAGATATGATTGTAGAAGGTCTTTTCTAGCATAGAGTCACATAAAGTTCTTTTTGTTTACAGCAGGTGTTAATTCAAGGTCAGCAACTTCTCCAATTCTTTTGGTGTTATTGTAGTATCTCCTCTCACCACTAGATGTCCTTATTTACTCTATTGTCTATATACAGATTTTAAAAAGTTCTTTTTAAATTTAAATTTCTCACAGAAATTAAATAAAAAAATATTTTCCATTTTAAAGGTTAGCCAAATTTTCTTTAAATCAGTCCCAGTTTCATTTTTATATATTCTTTTGTATTCTTTAATTTCATTCCCCCATCTAAAAATTTTCGCCGCTTTTAACTCCCTTCTTCCCAAGTCTTCCTAGGGTCTTTGCTTTGGAAATTTATCCAATCAGGGGATTTTTATTTCTAAGTCCACAGGGAAGAGAAATAAGAAGAGTCTCACCCAGATCTCAGCACGTTGTTGACAATCAGCTGTTCGGTGGCATGCCGTGGCATGCCATAATTCTTCGCTTTTTTCCCAGTTGTCTATGACTTGGGCTGCCTGTGCATTTACATGCAGCCTTTCTTCTGTCTGTTTGAAGAGGTTCCTCGGTTCGTTTGGGCCGACCACTGTCAGCTCCAAGCTCCCAAGGCTTCCCTTCCTCTTCGTCGCTTCTCTGTGGCAACTTTCCGACCCCTTGGGGTCTCCAGACGGAGCGAAATCGGGCTAGGAAACCGGAGCCCCAATTTCTTTTGCCCGTCTCATCATGACACCAAACCAGAAGTTTGGAAAAAAAGTCTTTTTAATTTCTCAAATGCGGCTTGGCATTCCATAGTTCACTTTAATGGCTGTCTGGGTTTCGGCTTATCCCCCCCCCCCCTTCGTCCTCAGTAAGTTCGTGATGGGAAGGGTGATTTGTGCGAATGAGGGGATGAATTGCCTATAGAAATTAGCAAAGTCGAGGAAACTTTGTAACTGCTTCCTGGTGTGAGGGACCTCCCATTCCAAGACAGAGCGCACCTTTTCTGGATCCATTTCCACCCCCTCGTGTGATATTCGGTAGCCTAAGTAATGGATCTTCTCTTTATGGAATTCACACTTCGAAAGCTTAGCATACAGTATAGCTGCGCAGAGTTTAAAACTGCTCTGACCAATTTCACATGTTCAGCCTTTGTTTCGTAATAATATATCGTCCAGGTACACCAAAACTTCCTTATATAGGTGCTCATGTAGCACCTCATTTATCAACTACATGAATACTGCAAGGGCTCCTTGTAATCCAAAGGGGAGCACCTTGAATTGAAAACAGCCAAGGGGGCAGTTAAATGCGGTTTTTCACTCGTCCCTTTCTCTGATTCTGACTCGGTAATAAGCCTCTCGTAAGTCCAGTTTAGAAAACACTTTTCCCTTGGACAAGTGGGCCAGCATGTACTTCATGAGGGGCAAGGGGTACACATTTTCCACGCATACTGCATTAAGACCTCTATAGTCCACACAGAGACAAAGAGACCCATCTTTCTTCTCCCGTAATAGCACTGGAGCTGCCACTCAGGGTCTCACAAGCTGGATGAAACCTCGAGCCAGATTTTTATCTATAAACTGCCGCAGTTCCTCTAGTTCTCTAGGGGTCATAGAATATATCTTGGGTCTTGGGAGCTTGGCTCCGGGGACAATTTCAATAGCACAGTCCGTGGGCCGGTGCGGGGGGGAGTTCGTCTGAGCCCCTTTCCCTGAATACTTCAGCCAGGTCTTGGTACTCCCTGGGTATGCCTTTTAACCCATCGCTTCTTGCCACTGCTTCTCTGTCCGGGCTTTCCTTTTCTCCCTGGGGTTTCTTGGGGGGGGGGTTGGTTCCTTTGGGAACTTCAAGCTCCCTTCCCGCCAATCTATCCTCGGGTTCCACTTTTTCAACCATGCCAATCCTAGGACAAGGGGCCATTCCATTCCGGGTACCACTATGAATGTTACGAGTCTCAGAGTGGCTCCCTAAGGTGAAGCCCAGGGCGAAGCTGGCTGGGACGCCCCCTGCGACAAACCCATCGAGTTGACAAAATGTGATGGGTTTTTTTAATCTCCTTAATCAGCCCCCCAGTCTCCCTACTAAGGTTGGGCTGATCAGGCACCTGGTGCAGCCCGAGTCTATTAGGGAGTTTAGGGCCACCCTTTCTTCCTTACCCGAGATGAACAGTCTTATGAGCAATGTGATTGGCTCACTTACCAAGGGGTCATCGTCGTAGTCGCTCTCAGGCGTCACTGGCTTGTCCTCCTGTGGGGTCGGAGTTCCCCCTCTTGGTTTTTGGGTTGGGCGGAACTCCACAACCTCGGCGCTTTTCAGGGCTGAGCTCTTCGGGCATTGAATAGGTCTCACTGGCTTCCCTCCAGACAGTCGGTCTCCCTTCTTTGCTGGGGTTTTCATGTGGCACTCCAGAGTGCAATGGCCCTCTTTGCCACACTTGAAGCAGGCTGTTGAGCGCGGTTGAGCTGCTGTGAGTTTGGTTGCCTCTCCTTTTCCAGGGGAGACCTCTTCCAAGTTTTCCCCAACTGGTATGGGTTGCGGTTCTGGTCGTTCTCTGGTTCTTCAGCCAGGATGCACCAGTCGTGTAGGCAGACTGGGGCTCTGCAGGCGATGCAGGCATTGTACAGGTTGTCGTTGAGCCGGTCCTGGAAACAGCTCACCAGGATGTCCTCAGGCCAGTTGAGGTGGCACGCCAGGTCTCGGAATTCCTCCATGTATTCGGCTACGGGGTAGCACCCTTGCCTGACTGTTTTTATGCGGTCTCACGCCTTTCGATCGGCTAGGTGGTCTTCGAAATGCCGCCTCAGGGCCGACATGAAGCGACTGAAGTTCCAGAGCTCTGGAGCATTGGAGTTGTGCAGGGTCACCATCCAACGGGCTGCAGCACCTTCCAGGGCCAGGGTGACGACCCTGACTCTAGCTTCCTTGCTGGGGAGGGATCTCCCGTACACTTGCATGAAGGTGAGAACGTGAGCGAGGAAGAATCCCAATTGCTGGGGATCCCCGTCGAACTTCACCCCAAAAGGGACCAGCTTTGGTTCAGGTTCAGGTGGCAGGGCTCTTCCCCTGGCTGCTCGGGGAGCGTTTACTCCTAGGGGCCCGGGCCGTTGAGGGGCGGCTGGAGTGGCTGCCCCCGTCTCAGTAGAACCGGCTGCCCCCGCTGCGGTTTCACTAGTCACCAACTCACTCTTGCCTCCCGTAGCTTCTTCAAGCTGTTCCTCACCTCTCCCCCTGCATCGCTCGGACTTTACTTTCAGGTTCTGAAATGCTTCCACCATGAAGTGCATTGCCAGCTTCAGGATCTGGTCGGCAGGGTCCTGCTCCCCCTCGGTCTCCTTGCCTTCATAGAGCAGTTCCATCTCACGTTTCCAGCTCCCCAGGTGAAGGTTACGTGTTGGGCTCTTCTGTCCCAATCCTCTTTTTTCCCCGCACCAACCGACCACCTTGGTCTCATGGATTCCTCCATGGCGGCTGTCTCCCCCATCCATTCGGAGGGACTCTATTCAGGGTGAGTCTTGGTGGCAGACTCTTCCCAGCACTCGGACTCATCCTGCTCACTGCCATGGAGCAACATGGTGTGCACAGTCCCCACAGTAGGGCGGACGCCTCTCCAGGTTGACCACTTTGCAGATCTTGCTTAATGTAAGGTCCTGCCTCAGATAGTACTCCCAAGAAAGCAGAACTCTTGAAACAGGCATTGTTTCAAACAGGAACTTTTATTGAGTCAGTGAAAGCAGAAAGGCAAAGCAAGATCTGAGGGATTCCCGCGTAAACTGTTACATTTAAGTTTCCCTTCACAAACCCCTCCCCAATGTCCAACTGTCCAGCGCGTCTCCAGCCAATCCACAGGTGTGAAGTTATGGGAACCAGAACGATATGGGATGGTTCCCAGGTGCTGTGTGTTCTTTTTACAATGGCTCGGAGATAAGGCAGATGACTCCTGGCACATTCCTCCCTCTCTTCACACCCAAAGAGATACATCAAAAGTAGAACAAAGCAAATACATCCGTGAGCCCCCCTCCCAATAGAGTGAAACCTCCCCCCTTCCATCAGAATGGCAGAGCCCCGAAAATATGATTTTGAAGGGGTTCTGACAGTACCTTTACAAGGCTCTACCATTGAAAATTTGGTAAGCATGTTCACAGCAAGTGTCAAAACTGCAAATGTACTCACTGGACCAAAACACTAAAACAGTTAAGATTAATCACATTTCCAAATTCCAGAATAAGTTCAAAATGCATTTACCTATATAAACAATCCATATAGTCTGCCCCTTTACTGTATTCATCCCAGTTTCTATGATACATTACCAGTACTTTTTCTTCAGAGTCCAAGATTGTCTGTGGGGGAAAAATATAGAGAAAAAAATTATTTTACTATTCATGTATTTGAAATGTTAAAAAGCAACTCAATGCATAATAAATTAAACTCTATAAACTATTTCAAGTATTTGGGAGAAGCCATAAGTATTTAACACTCCTATATCATATTTCAGAAAATAAAAACAAATGACTGTTTTCTTCCAGCAGACTATAATTGCTCTCTACTTAATATATGCACACTTCTTAATTCTGACATTCAGCATTAACATTGTTTTTATCCATTCCATAGTTACCTTGTGCAAATGGCGTACATGATTTTCCAAAAAAAATTTAGTTTCCATATAAAGTCTCTCCCCAAGAGGTTCGGGATAGGCCACACACAAAGCATATATGTCCCTGGATGTCAAGTCAAGGCTAAAATATGTTTTAGGCTTTTGTAATTCAAGTTCTAATGAGAGCTTGACAGAAAGGAAAAAGAAAACCAGTATCTTGCTGTGGTTCCAAAGAAGTTGACTCATTTGCCATTCCAGCTGCAGTTCACTCTAATGAAGAGTAAGGGTTTTCAAACTTTTTCAGGCTGCAGGAAAAAAAATCCTGGAACCCCTGCCTCTCAGACAGTGTAGAGAACACTTATGGGTAGAAAGGAGGGCTTTCTCCAAAAGATGGCACCAGAAGGGATTAAGTGCAAAGCATCCATATATTCATGGCATATTGTATAAAAGCCCTTTGGACTGAACAGTGAATCTATGGTAAGGAAACTATCTTTCAAATCACTGTTTTCTAAAGACCAGATGGTTTGTTCAAGTATAGAGTACAACAAGCCTGTTACTCACTAACCCATCAAACCTAGCTATAGAATTTCAACAAGTAAAGTCTGTTGGAATACTTGCCTTTCTTGAGGCTAGAAAGCCTGATCCTATTGCTCAAATTTTGCCTATCCTGTGCCAACTTTTCTTAGGGCTTGCTTAGCATTTTGGTGGGTTTTTAGCCTGTCTAGGTACCACTGCTGTGAAAATACAATACAGGGGGAAAGCAGATTTCTCCAAAAATTGTTTTTGCTTCTGTGTTAAGTTGAAAACCACACTCATCATGCAGTTCACAGATTACTATGATCTTAATTCCTAAAAAAAAAAACACCACCCAATTTCTTCGAAGAATTTGGAACAACCTTGGAAAAAAGATGATTGAGGAAGGATATAACACTTTTTATATACTTGAAAAGATATCTCATAAAGAAAGTCATGAAATATTTTTCCTTGTTCCAGACTGCAGGGCAAAAAATAATGGCTTGAAACTACAGTTTGGTCTAGTGGTTAAGGCTCAGGCTAGAAACCAGGAGATGGTGAGTTCTAGTCCCACATTAGGCATGAAAGCCAGCTGGGTGACTTTGGGCCAGTCACTCTCTCTCAGCCCAACCTACCTCATAGGGTTGTTGTTGTGGGGAAAATAGGAGGATAAAGGAGTATTATATATGTTCACCACCTTGAGTTACTTATGAAACAGTAAAGGCGAGATAAAAATCTAATAAATGATTCTAACTAAAAGACAGGAAAAACTTCCTAACACAGTAGGTTGACAATACAACTAATTACCAAGACTGATGATGTTAGTCACCTTGCAGCAAGATGGGCGGCAAACAAATTTAATAAATATTTATTGCTATGTTCAAATGGAGGTTAGAGCCTTATCCAAGGGGCAGGACTTGACTGTCTGAATAGTCTCTTTCAATTGTAAGGTTCTACAAATACTGTGGTAAATAAATAACAAGATTTTGTGAAAAGTGATTCAATGGCCGGGCGGGGGGTGGTGGTGGTTCACAAAGCATGTGCAAAAAGAAATGGTCTTATTTGGTAATGCATAAATGAGATGGCAGAATTGAGTTTTAAAAGAGCCCCTTAGTGTGAAAAAATCAACTTTTGTGGTAACTCGGACCCCATTTAATGCATAAAAACAGTTATACAATTTTATAAACTGAAGTCATAAAACATTCAGTTATTTCTAGAAACAGACTTAAGTTGTCATACATCTGCTGGGAGAGTGGCACAAACATACCAGGGCCAGAAATATCTCATCTCTAAAGAGGTTCAGACAGAGGAGATGCGAAGGTCAAAAGGTAAAGAGAAAATGAATTCATGCTTTAAATAAAACCTGCCAAGTGGCCTTCCATTGTTCTTTTCCAAAAGATTGGAAACTATACTGGGACACAATGTCTGAAGCATACTTGTTCTTGCTTTTAGTTTCACAAGGAGCATTTCTTAAGAGGAATTAAAATCTATGGTATATCTAAACATTGCTTCCATCTGATTAAAGAGACTGAAATAATGTACAGTGGCTATAAAAAGTCTACACACCCCTGTTAAAATGCCAGTATTTTGAGATGTAAAAAATCAGACCAAGATAAATCACTTCAGAATTTTTCCAACCTTTAATATAGCATATAAACTGTACGATTCAATTGAAAAACAAACCTGTTTGGGGGGGGGGATAAAAAACTTACAACATGCACACCCTTAAACTAATACTTTGTTGAAGCACCTTTTGATTTTATGACAGCATTCAGTCTTTTGGGGTAGGAGCCTATCAGCATGGCACATCTTGCCTTGGGAATCTTTGCCCACTCTTCCTTGCAAAAGCGCTTCAAATCTGTGAGATTACAAGGGCATCTCCTGTGCACAGCCCTCTTCAGGTCACCCAACAGATTTTCAATTGGATTCAGGTCCAGGCTCTGCCTGGGCCATTCCAAAACTTTTATCTTCTGGTGAAGCCATTCTTTTGTTGATTTGGAGGAATGCTTTGGGATGTTGTCATGTTGAAAGGTGAAATTCCTCTTCATCTTCAGCATTTTAGCAGGGGCCTGAAGGTTTTGTGTCAAAACTGACTGATATTTGGAACTGTTCATAATTCCCTCCACCTCGACTAAAGCTCCAGTTCCAGCTGAAGAAAAGCAACCTCAAAGCATAAGGCTGCTACCACCACGCTTCACTGTGGGTATGGTGTACCTTTGGTGATGCACAGTGTTATTTTTGTGCCAAACATACTTTTTGGAATTATGGCCAAAAAGTTCAACCTTGGTCTCATCAGACCATAACACATTTCCCCACATGCTTTTCTCAGACTTGATGTAGGTCTTTGCAAAATGTAGCCAGCCTTGGATGTTTTTCTTTGTAAGAAAAGTCTTCCATCTTGCCACCCTACCCCACAGCCGAGACATATGAAGACTATGGGAAATTGTTGTCACACAGTACTTGCCAGAAATTCCTGCAGCTTCTTTAATGTTGCTGTTGTCCTCTTGGCAGCTTCTTGGACCAGTTTTCTTGTTTTTTTCATCAATTTTGGAGGGACATCCAGTTCTTGGTAATGTCTTTGTTGTGCCGTATGTTCTCCACTTGTTAATGACTGTCTTCACTGTGTTCCATGGTATATCCAATGCCTTGGAAATGTTTTTGTACCCTTCTCCTGACTGATGCCTTCCAACGAGATCCCTTTGATGCTTTGTCAGCTCTTTGCAGACCATGGCTTTTACTGTAAGAGGCAACTGAGAAAATGTCACAGAAATCCTACTAGAACAGCCAAACTTTATATGGGCTTGATCAGAGTCACTTTAATTGATGGCAGGTGTGTACTGACTACTACAGTATCATTTCCTCCAGAGCACACAATCCTCCAGTTCTAACTAGTGTAGCTTTCTTCAAAATAATTTGAAATGGAAATTTGTTTTGTGCTTTCTGGTGGGAGCAGAAAAAAGCTGAACAGTAGTTCAGATGAGGTTAGCAGGAACAGCCAGAACTGGTGGGTTTGCTTAGAACCACATTTTCTTTCCTCACAGCTAATTAGAAACTGCATTTTATGTTCAGAACAGATAGCATAGAATCATATACTAAACACACTTTTCAGTTTAGACACATTTACCATTCTTAGCAAATTATTAGGCTTTGCTTAATCTACTGTATACCATATCTGGATTTTAACAGAGGTTGTGTTACAAAACCTATTAGTGCTAGGGTCAATGCTGAATGTGTTTTATTCCAGCTCTAATTTCTGTAAAGAAATCAATTCCTGTACATCATTTAATCCTGTGTAATCAATATCTGTCTTCTAATAAAAGGATACGAAAAGCGATCATTCCATGTAGCTCTTTCAACATAATCCAACATAACAACAGCTTTAATAGTTGTGAGAAGCTTGTTCCATGTTTCATCAAAATCAACTACTCGTGGTTTCAAGGACATTGTGGGTAGTTAAAATGAATCTGAAAAAAAAAATCCAAATTATTAATTATATTTGCTGCAAAATATGACTATATTATTTTTCAAAGATCAGTCTTATTTTTTGTTAAAATATCTATGCCATAAACATCCTGTATTATTAGAAAGGCTGATGTTTTTCAGGTATTTCCTGTGAACTTTACTATTAAATTTACTATTTACTACTACTGAAAAGTTGCAATCATCTGTTTGGCTATTGGTCCTTAAATCATATGATCATTACTACTGCCAGGTGAATTACAAAATAATAAGTGAGGGGAAAATATTTTGGTGAAACTTGAATAGATCAACTTCAAGTTTTTAGGTGAAAGAAATATAAAAATAACATAATATCAAGAAAAATAGCTTGCTTCAACTTATCTTTAGCAATAGAAAATGAAATCTGAATATCAGGTTGGATATTACAAGAGTTTAATTGAAACAAATAGTAAGGCTACTGAAGGTGCCCTTAAATTTACTTTTCTAAGAATTCTGGAATAGGTAACCCCAACATTAATCACTGGGGTAAAGAACCTGTGGCTCTCCAAATGATGCTGAATCCCAACCTTTGTGAGCAAAGTTAGTAATCTAGTAGGACTCATGTTCTGCACTTGCAATGAGGTAGTTGCTTAATCCTCAATCATGTAATTTAGTAGAAAACGCTAAGAAAATACTAAGGAATGGACAGTAAGAATATAAGGTGCATCAATCAGTTTTATGGAGTCCAAAATTGTGTTTCCAACAGTAGCAAAACACTTAGACTTATATACCGCTTCACAGTGCTTTACAGCCCTCTCTAAGCGGTTTACAGAGTCAGCATATTTCCCCCAACAATCTGGGTCCTCATTTTACCGATCTTGGAAGGATGGAAGGCTAAGCCGGTCAGGATCGAAGGAATCAAACTCCTGGCAATGTGAGCAGAGTTAGCCTGCAATATTGTATTCTAACCACTGTGCCACTGCATTCTAACCACTGCGCTCTTGCAGCAACTACCAGTAGTAGCCAGCTAGATGCTCCTGAGTGACTCACAAGCACAGCCAAATGATAACAATATCCTTCACTTACACATAGTATTAGAAGGTGTGCAAACTATAACTATACAATAGGAGCTTTGCTTAGCTAAACTTGAGTTTACACATTATAGTAATGAGATCTACTGATGAAGATTTATGAAGCGCATGGAGAAATTATAGGGATACAAAATGTACAATTCTGAGAACATGAAAAAATTATATTTGAATGGACTATTTCTACACTTCTTTATGAGGGGTCCTTGGTGCTCTCTGAGCTTGGTTGTTTTCTTGCAGATGTTTCATTACCCAAAGTAGGTAACATCATCAGTGCTAGTAAGGAGTGGGGTTTGCTCTCAGTTTATAGTCTAGTGGCTTGCCCTGTCAGTGTAGGGGTGGTGGTCTTAGAGCAGAGTTCCCCAACCTTTTGGGCACCAGGGACCAGTGCCATGGAGAAAGGTTTTTCTGTGGACCAGAGGGGGTGTGGTTTTGAATACTGCCTGCATCCCGAGGATGGAGCTTTGGTTGTTTGTGCGGCCCGCTTGCTGGCATGCTGCGGATCGGTGCCGGTCCACGGACTGGGGGTTGGGGACCCCTGTCTTAGAGGTTCTTTGGTTGGGCTGTTTACTGTCAGCTTGTTTGGCAGTTCCTAGATTGGGGTATTGTGTACTTCTTGATTGTTGGTCTGATGTTAATCTTGGAGTTAATCTATGCTCATCTGGGTGCTGATTGCTGGTGAGGAGGTGCTTTGGTCTTTTTGTTCCTTTTTGGCTTGTTGATTGTCTCTTTTGCATACGGTAGTATATAGATATTGTTTATGTGTCTATTGATGGCTAATTTGTCAGAGTGCCAGGTTTCTAGAAATTCCCTAGTGTTTTTGGACTTGGTCTAGAATGGTCACAGTTTCCCAGTTGAAATTATGGTTAACTCTGTCCATATGTTGTGAAATTGAAGAGTTTTCATCATGTTTTCTGACTGCTAGTTGGTGTTCATGGATGTGTTCTGCCAGTCTTCTGCCTGTTTGTCCTATGTAGTGGCTGTTGCACTCATTACGCTATATGTTGTAGATCAGGGCTTTTCAACCTGTGGTACGCGCACCACTTGTGGTACATTAACAAGTGGCAGGTGGTACACAGCCCTGCCTAGCCAAGTGTAGTGGGGAAGGGAAAGAGCCAGCACAGGCAAGGACTTACAGTGAGAGAGTCCTCTGGAGCTGCAGAGTGGCTGGGTGAGACAAAGGCCCCAGGCTCACTTCTGGCTCACCCTCCCCCATGAGAAAGGAGGAGGAGGGGGGTGGAGACCTATAAAAGGAGGCAGTTTGGGTGGGAGAGGGAGAGAGAGAAAAAGCAGCCTTGGGAGGAGGCAGAGTCAGCTCTAGCTGCACCGAAGGGAAAGAGGTTGAAGGAGGAGGGTGGGGGAGGGGTTGCCCTCCAAGAAAAGGCAGCAATGGCTGGAGGGGAGGGAGGGAGGGAGATGGAGAGTGGAAGGATTCTTATGTGATTTTGTGACTTTGAAGTTCTGGGATTTGTGCAATGTGGGCTTTGTGTTCTTAAGGAGTGTTTGGCAATTTCTATTTGGCTGATGGCTGATGGCTGATGTCTCCTATTAGCTTCTATTGCTCTGCTATTGTTAGCTGTAAGTTTTGCTGCAAGGGATTTTGAAGTATTTTTGTCCTGAATGGATTTTGCCTATAGCATTCCTTTACTTATGAATGGAGCCATTTGGGGAGGCTGCCTTAGCCCAGGGCTTTTCAAACCTTTTTCATACCCATTTGTAACACTTTTTAGGATATGGCAACATCCGAGTACCACCAGCAAGGTGTCAAAAACTTGATGACCAAAAAAAAAAAAGGAAAAAAGTAATAAAGTACAGGTAGTCCTCGACTTACAACAGTTCGCTTAGTGACTGTTTGAAGTTACAATGGCACTGGAAAAAGTGCCCCCCAAGCCACAGCCGAGCAAGACACTTGCCTGCCCGCCCAGCAGCGCTCTTCCTCCTGTCCGAGGTTTTCATTGTTGTGAGCATTTCTGTTGAGGATTGGAAGCAGGGGTGGGGTGGGGGGGTGTTTGGTTTTTATTCCCCCCGTTTGCTCGGTTTTGGTCACTTCACATGACCCTGGGACACTGACCGTCATAAATATGAATCAGTTGCCAAGCATCTGAATGTAAACCACAAGACCCTGGAGATGCTGCAACATTCCAGCTGATTGGTGCTTCTTCAGGGCTCAGCAGAAGCACCAGGATCAGCGCCGAGCTCCAGCTGGAGCCTGGCGCTGATCCTGGTGCTTCCACTGAGCCCTGACAGCCCCGACGTGCCGATCAGCTGGAAAGCGGCACTGCTCCTGGTGCTTCCGCTGAGCCCTGACAGCCCTGCAGCTCCAGCCATCTCTCGCTCAGGCTTGTGCGGTGCTGCCACCGGTTCAGCTCATTCCCCCCTCCCCCCGCTATTTTCTAGATGGTCGCGTACCACCTGCCAGTTGCCAATGTACCACAGGTGGTACCCGTACCACTGGTTTAAAAGCCCTGCCTTAGCCGCAGCCAATACTTACTACATTTTTTTTTTCTTCCTTACTTTCCTTTCTAGCCAGTAGCTAATTCTTAAAGGGAATGTGCCTTTTTAAGCTAGTTCACTCAGCAGTTTGTCTTTTCTGTTTTCTGGAGGCTTTTCTTGTTTGATGAATATATGGAAGAGAGAAAAATATGGGGGGGGGGGTTCAAATTCTTCCTTCAGAAGGAGGTGGGCATGAGAAAGAGGGAGGGAGGGAAGAGGGAGGGAAGGAGGGAAGTCCCGCCTTAGCACTTGGCCACCAGCAGCTCTGCCATTGACTTTACTTGTCAAAAGGTTGCAAAAGGGGATCACATGACCCTGGGACACTGTGACCATCATAAATATGAATCAGTTGTCAAGCATCCAAATATAAATCACATGACCCCGGGCATGCTGCAATGGTCATAAGTGTGAAAATGGTCATAAGTCATTTCAGTCCAATTGCAACTTTGAACAGGGTGTTTTTTTTGGTCATCATGTTTTTGACACCTTGCTAGGTGGTACTCGAATATTGCCATATCCTAAAAGTGGTACAATCGGTGAAAAGGTTGAAAAGCCCTGTTGTAGATGACTCCTGTTTTTTCTTCTGGGGCTGCTGGGTCTTTTGGTTTACTAAGGATGTTTTGAAGGGCTTCAGTTGGCTTGTGTGCTATGCTGATTCCATGTGGTTGTAGTAGTCTGTTGGTGGTTTCTGAGATGTTCTTGATGTATGGCAGTGTTATTCTTGTTAGGGCTTGTGTTGGTTGTGCTGTACTGTATTGGGTTGAGTGGTCAGGCACTTTTTGATAAAGTTGTGTGGCTATCCATTTTGTTTGAATATGTTGTATAGATGCTCTGTTTCTTTTTCTGTTGTTCAGGGTTGCTGCAGTGAGTTTGTGTTCATCTAAATAAAGTTCACACGCAGCTTCTCTTGTGGGAGGTTGGGTTGTTGCTTTGGTAATGGAGCACTTGGTTGGTGTGGTGGTTTTTGTAAATATTGCGATCTGTCCATAATAACCGTGGTTTGGCCTTTGTCTGCCGGTAGGATGATGATGGTCTGGTCCTTCTTTAGGTTTCTGAGAGGGTGTCAACGCTGCTAACATTGGATGTTCTTGCTTTGACAACATATGGAGATGCAGCCTTTTTCTTTCTGTTGCTTTACTCTTAGAATTAGATGATACTGGGGGAGGGGGAGGAATGTGGGAGTTAGTTAGACATATAATATTGTAATAAGAGCTGATAAGGCATGGTGGGAGAAAGAACTGGGCGGAAAGCCAGCATTTCAAACTAATTGGAGAATGTGATTTATGACTGTTAGTTGTAGGAGGGAATTGTGCTTTGATCTATGTGCTGAAGGCAGGGGAAGTCAGATTTTGGCTTCGACTATGTACGTGCCGAAGCTATGCTGCTTGATTAAAGATTCTTTAAGGTAAATAATGCCTCAAAGTTCTTTGAAGAGTTTCATCTGTCGGAACCATGACATTAAGCCAAAATCTACAAACTTTCCAAACTTTCTAGGGGTCCTGAGCCCCAGTCGCTGTCCCCAGACTTGAGGGATGCTGACAAAGACTCGAGAGAAGATTTCATCATGGAAAAAAAAAATTGCTTGAAGCCAGCAACCCGGCAGCAGCTGCTACTCCAGGGGGGGAAGCGACAGCAAACGAGCCGGGGGAGGAAGAGCTTTTGCAGGACTCCCAGCTGGAGGCAAAACCCAAGCAGCTAGGAGAGCTGATCTGGTCGTCAGATTGGGCCCAGCACAACGGAGACTCCAGACACCTCGAGACTGCCTTGCCACCCACAAAGGCTTCAAAAGCAGACCGGTGGAGAGCTACCAGGACGTCTGCCACTGAGGACTCGGGTGAGTGGAAATGCCTGTCTGCAGCTCGTAGCCACTCAATAGAAAGATTTGAAGGGCTAGGACAGAGAAGCAAAAAGCAACTCCTGCCGAGAGAAGCCTCCAGACCCTCCTTTGCAGATCAGACAGCCTTCCAGCCCCTGAAATCCCCTGCCAGGGCCTCCAGCCCCACACAGAGAGAGAACCCCAATCTGAGGCCCCTGCAGCAGTGGGGAGTTTGGCAGCCCCCGCAGGTGGATGGTCAGCGACCTCTGAGCTTGCAGCAGCTAATAGACACCTTGCAACAGCTTGGTGGTGCAGAAGCCAGGAGATCAGCAGCTGGTGGGAGGACGACCGCAGCAAGGAGGTTGGTCGCTGCCCCCTAATGTACAGCAACCACTGAGGGGCCTGCAGATGATGGAGTTCCAACAACAACCCCCTCCGAGGCCGCAGGGGGCCTTACAGCGGTTGAGGATACCACAGCTCCCAGCAGCCCAACAGCAGGGGGAATGGCAACAGACCCTAAACGTGCCACCCCTGGGAATGCAGCAGCAGCCAGGGTGGGGGCCCCGGCAGCCATTGAATCAGCAGCCAGATTGGGGCCAACAGCAACTGGGGGTGCAACAACCACAGTGGAGAGCCCAGCAGCCAATGATTGCTCCACCTTTCAGAGCAACCTTCGATGGGGACCCAGAGAAGCTGATTTTTTTTCTCAACCAAGTGCGCTCTCATTTGAACCGCTGGGCCTATCTCTACCCGGACCCAGCCGCTATCGTCGATGTGATTGCGTCCAACTTAGAGGGAGAGGCATCTGAATGGCTGAACAACTTATATAATGAGCAAGCCCCCGAATTGGAGGACCCCCACCTCTTCCTCCTAGGACTGAGAGAAAGATTTGAGGACCCATCCATTGCCCTCAAAGCAGAAGAACAAATCCATAAAATAAAACAAGCCGGCAGGCCTGCCCTGGAGTACGTACGAGTGTTTCGCAAGTTAGCCGGTCGGATAGAGAGGTGGCCTGAGCAGTCCATAGTCCATCACTTCAGGGAAGGGTTGGATGATCACCTCTCTCAGGCATGCATCTATCGAGCAGTACCTGATCAGCTGCAAGAATGGTACCAGGCAGCGGTAAGACTAGACGTTCAGCTCGCCAGCTATAAGAAGCCTCCCCCACCTGAAGCCGAGCCGAAGCCAGAGCAACCCAAACGGCAACCACCACCCCAAAAACTTCCAATTGCTGCGACTGCTGAAGGACCCAGGCCACCTGCAGGCCCGCCAATCAAGTGCTTCTGATGCGGACAGCAGGGACATCGAGCAGCAAATTGCCCAGTCCCCTATCCCCAACAGCAGAGTAGACCGGGACCAGCAGCGAGAAAGAAACCTACCCAGCAGCCAACGAGAGAGAAATCCAACTGGATCACACAGGAACCGGTTGCCCAAGTCACATCCCCCACGCATGAGGACGCCGGGACTAAGGCTGGACCCACCCCTGCTCTACCCTCTTTCGACAGCGACGACGAAGGAGAGAACGACCCGATGGTGAGTCGACACGTCCCATCTTTCTCACTGCCAGCCAAACTCATAATCCCTAAGTCGGGAGCACAGGCACACTTAAAAGTGCTAGTCGATTCTGGATGCTCCCGGTGCATCATTAGCTTGCCATTTGCCATGAAAATGGGCATACGAGCAAAGCTGCTCTCCAAACCTGTGAGGTTTGAGCAAGCCGATGGCTCCCTGATGGGAGGGACTTTAGTCACTCAATTAACTGAGCCCCTACGCTTAGAAATAGGAGAGCACTGGGAGTTCACTGGCTCCAAAAATGACTGAGACTGTGATCCTAGGATTAGCCTGGTTGGACAAATGGAAGCCGTTTATCTGGTGGGAGAAGGGAATGAGAACTGTGAGGCTACCTATAGGGCCCAAGCCCCCTATTGATTGAACAGACGTTACAGGAAACTTTAGCCCACCCAACGAGCAAGCGCACATGGCTGCCTCACCACCACCAGGCGAGCCACTCATCCCCAGTGAGTACAGGGACCTGGCGGAGGCATTTAGTGAGAAGGAATGCGACACCCTGCCTCCCCACCGACCCAATGATTGTTCCATTGAACTGTTGCCGGGAGGCAAACTCCCACGACCGAGAATGTACGCCATGTGTGATGACCCAGGGCCCCGAACGGAGGCAAGGCAGTTGGCTGGCAAGAGCAACAGTCCTTGAATCACTGCCAATGTTCACCCAAAAGCTCCCCCATATGCTGGCAAGAGTTCAACCAAGATAGCCAGGAAAGTTTACAAAATTCTCAAGACAAGACAAGAAAACGTAAAGAGTTCTTTACTCTCAGCTTGCCTGCAAACTACGAACTGCAAACTGCCGACTGCAAGGAGAGATCAGGAATGTAAGCTGTGATCGGGAAGCAGGAAACAAACTGGTCCGGAATACAAAGTGTCCAGGTTACAAGAGCACAAGTCACGACAATCTCAAGATCCCACGTTTGTTCCCGGCAAATGCCTCACCCCACAGCGTCTCCTTAAATCCTAATCCCCAGGTGTGCCTTGTGGAGTGGGGCGGGACGCTCTCCTCCCGAGCAAGTGAGCCTGCCTCCGTTGTTCTCTCCTTCTCTCTGCTCTCCTTGCTCTAGGATCAAGTGGGGGGTGCCTTGCTCCTCGCCTGAACTCTGCCTTCCCTGTTCCAAACCAGAAGGGCCCTGGCCTGCCTCAGCCTGCTCCTCCCTACAGTCCTCCAAAGCCACAGACACCCCCTCCTGGGCCTCAACAGAGAACTCCATGTCGTCCTCGGAGTCAGGCTCGGACGGAGACATGACACTATCCCCCCCCGCAGGACCCCCTCCCCCGGGACCATGCGGACTGGGACGGTGCGGGAACCGGGTATGAAAGTCGTGGACCCGACGAGGGGCATGAACGTCGGTGGCATCGACCCACATGAAGTCTTCAGGTCCATAGCCTTTCCACGCCACGAGATACTGAAACCGGCCCTGCAACCGACGGGAATCCTGAATACTGTCCACTTCATACTCCACATCTCCATGAGGGGTTGCCGGACCTGACGGTGGTGGAGCCGGCCGATGTGGATCGTCGTCTGCGACTGGAACCAGCAACGACCTGTGGAAAACCGGGTGAATCCGCATGGTCTGGATTGATCACCGCTTCGACCGGAAACGGCCCCAAGTAACGGTGATCGAGTTTTTCCGACGGCCATGCTGTAGGCAGGTGCCGCGTGGAAAGCCAAACCCGATCGCCCACAGATAACGGAGGGACATCTCGACAATGACGGTCGGTGAATCGTTTGTAATCCTCCTTGGCTTTCTCCAGCTGGTGCCGAACTACTTGGTGCACCGCCTTCAGCTCCTGGAGGAACTTGTCCACGGCCGGAACTGCGGAGTCCGATGGAGCCAACGGAGAGAGCCATGGATGAAATCCGTAACTGGCAAAGAACGGTGACACACGAGTAGATGCATGCTGGGCGTTGTTATAGGCGAACTCCGCCACAGCCAGCAGCTCCGCCCAGTTGTCCTGTTGGGTGTTGCTGAAACAGAGGAGGTACTGTTCCAAGATTGCATTCACCCTCTCTGTGCCCCCGTCAGTTTCGGGGTGATGGGCGGAGGACAAACACGCCTGTACGTGCAGTTCCGTTAGTAGGGTCTGCCAGAAGCGTGCCGTAAATTGCACCCCCCGATCTGACACGACTCGGTCCGGTAACCCATGCAGCCGAAATACATGGGCGATAAACAACTGGGCTGTCATCTGTGCTGTAGGGAGACCCACAAACGGGATAAAATGAGCCATCTTGGTGAGCACCCTTGGACGGGGGCAACTCAGTAATGAAGTCCAACGAGATCGCCCCCCAGGGTCTTTCTGGTGTGGGTAGCGGCTGCAAGAGACCAGGGGACGCACCAGTAGCATACTTGGCCTGTTGACAAATGCTGCACGATGCCACATAACTCGACACCTCGTGCCGGAGTCGCGGCCACCAAAACGTTCTGGAGACAAGGTGCAGTGTTTTGAAGACCCCGAAGTGACCCGCTGATGGACTATCATGGCATTGTTTCAGAATGATGCCATGGAGGGGTCCCCCAGGAACATAGATGCAGTCTCGGAAACGCAACAGGTCATCCGTGTACATCCAAGGGGTCTTATCCCCCTCATCGCCAGTCAACTCACGAAATTGAGCTGCCACGAACGGATCCTGCCGCTGCGCCTCACGAATTCTGCCCCGTAGGTCCACAGGCTCCTCTGTGGCCGCCAACCGTTCCAAGGGAATAACCGTTCTGGGCACGATCTTGTCCTCCTTTCGGGTGAATTTGGGCTTCCGGGACAGCGCGTCCGCATGCTGGTTCCACCCGCTAGGGACATAGGTCACCCGAAAGTCGAACCTCGCAAAAAACAGTGACCATCGCACCTGTCGCTGATTTAGCGTTCTGGCAGTCGGTAGGTGCTCTAGGTTCCGATGGTCTGTTCGAACCTCGACTTGGTGACGGGCCCCCTCTAAGTGGTGCTGCCATGTCTCAAAAGCGACTTTGACCGCCAACAACTCCTTGTCCCGTATCGTATAATTCCGTTCGGGGGCCGACAGCTTCTGTGAATAATAGGCACATGGGAACAGGGTACCTGCGGGAGCATAGGCTTGCAGAAGCACAGCCCCGACGGCCACATCCGATGCATCCGTCTCCACCACGAACGGCCTTAAGGGATCAGGATGCTTGAGGATAGGCTCGGAGGTGAACACGGCCTTAATGGCATCCAAGGCCCCCTGCTCCTCAGCGCCCCAGCGGAACTTCACCCCTTTCCTTAACAGATTGGAAAGGGGAGCGGTCAGGGTCGCAAAGCGAGGAATGAATGTGCGGTAATAATTCGCAAACCCCAACAGTCGCTGCACGTCCTTGACCCTCCGCGGAGGCTGCCATTCCTGCAGGGACTTTACTTTCTCCGGATCCATCTTCACACCCTCGGGCGAGATGCGATGTCCCAGAAATCGATCGTGGTTTGCACAAACTGGCACTTCTCACGCTTGGCAAAGAGATGGTTATCACGCAATCATTGCAACACGAGCCGAACATGGTTCCAATGCGCTTGTGGGGAGGATGAGTAGATCAGGATGTTGTCAAGGTAGATGACCACAAACGTATCCAACAGGTCCCTGAACACATCATGCATAAAGTGCATGAACACTCCCGGCGCGTTGGTCAAGCCAAAGGGCATAACCGTGTACTCAAAATGTCCATAACGTGTCCGGAAGGCCGTCTTCCACTCATCTCCCGCTCGAACTCAGACTAAGTTGTAAGCTCCCCGTAAGTCCAACTTAGTAAATATTTTGGCCTGGCGGAGCCTCTCAATGAGTTCGGGGATGAGCGGGAGTGGGTACCGATTACGGATCGTGATGGCATTCAATTTCCGGTAATCACAGCACAGTCTAAGCTCCCCTGACTTCTTCTTCACGAAGAGCACTGGCGCAGCCAACGGGGAGGTGGAAGGCCGTATAAACCCCTTCCAGAGGTTCTTGTCGATGAAGTCCTTCAAGGCTGCCAACTCCGGTTCCGACAGGGAGTAAATCCGGCCAACCGGCAATTTGGCATCGGGCACTAAATCAACTGGGCAGTCATAAGACCGATGCGGGGGCAACTGATCCGCCTCTTTTTCCCCAAAGACATCGGCATAATCCCCCAACTTTGCCGGTAGGTCCAGGTCCACATATGGAGCCACATTCCCTGCGCAGGCATGCAGGTGATGGGTGGCACACTTCTTACCGGGGAACCGCACTGCCCCAGACGACCAAATAATCTGCGGATCGTGAGCCCTTAACCACTCCAATCTCAGCACCACTGGAAAGTGGGAAACGGTAGCCACATAGAACACGGCTTCTTCTACATGCGGCCCAATACGCATGCGAAGGGGTCTGGTTGCAGCAACCACTGGGCCGGAATGAAGGGGCCGCCCATCAATCGTCTCCACCAAGACCGGCGGTGACTACTGCTGCTGGGGAATGGACCACTGCGCAGCAAAAGCCGAGTCCATGAAATTGGCAGTAGCCCCTGAGTCCACCAAGGCCTGGACCTCCACCGTTCCTTGACCAGGCACGAACACAGTCGCTGGTAACACAAGGTGCTTAACAAGAGTCTGTTGAGGTGGAGGTACTGGACCCGTTTCCAAGCAAGCCCGGCCTACGGAACCCTCTAGGCCGGGCCCGGCCCGTTTCCTGCCGCTGCTTTGGGTGCCTTCACAGGACACTTGGCCGCCATATGGCCTGGACCGCCACAATACAGGCAAAGGCCCTCGGGGCGGCAGCGATCTTTTTCAGCTTGGGTCAGTTGAGGTCGTGCAGCCCCCAACTGCATTGGCTCATCCGGAGGTGGTACCAACGGTGCCACTGTCTTAACAGGTGCGGGCAAGGCCTCCATCGCGCCCGTCGCTGCTGGAGTCTTGCATCGATACAGAGACACAGGTGCATGAGCTCCTGCAAGGAGCGAGGGCATTCGGTGCGTGCCAGCTCATCCAGGAGTTCGGACGAAAGTCCTTCCTGAAACTGGTCCATAAGCGCCACCTCGTTCCACTGCAGTTCCTGACAAACCACCTGAAACGTACCAATGTAGTCTGCCAGCGAACCACACCCCTGCCGCAACTCTCTCACCCGACGGTTTGCAGTCTGGGCCCTAACAGGGTCCTCAAACATGGCCTCGAGTTGCCGGCAAAACTCTGCATAACTGTCCAGCAGCTGATTGGGGTGGGTCAGCAGGGGTGTTGCCCAACGTGCTGCTGTTCCTGTCAAAAGGTTTATCACAAACCCCACCTTATCCCGGTCAGTGGGGAAGTCCTCAGGCCGAAGGCTCATACACAACTGGCACTGCCCAAACAACGATGGGAATTGTGCCTGTGAGCCATCAAACTTTTCTGGCACTGTAACAGGGCTTCTGCGGCGTGGCCGAGCTGCTTGCATCTGTACCATCTGTGCAGTCAGGAGGGCCACCTGCTGTTTTAACTGATCATTTTCTGCACGGAGCTGATCCATGGTCGCCCAACTTGGTCTGGAGGAGCAATTGGGAGTGGGCCAGGAACAAAATGTGATGACCCAGGGCCCCGAACGGAGGCAAGGCAGTTGGCTGGCAAGAGCAACAGTCCTTGAATCACTGCCAATGTTCACCCAAAAGCTCCCCCATATGCTGGCAAGAGTTCAACCAAGATAGCCAGGAAAGTTTACAAAATTCTCAAGACAAGACAAGAAAACGTAAAGAGTTCTTTACTCTCAGCTTGCCTGCGAACTGCGAACTGCAAACTGCCGACTGCAAGGAGAGATCAGGAATGTAAGCTGTGATCGGGAAGCAGGAAACAAACTGGTCCGGAATACAAAGTGTCCAGGTTACAAGAGCACAAGTCACGACAATCTCAAGATCCCACGTTTGTTCCCGGCAAATGCCTCACCCCACAGCGTCTCCTTAAATCCTAATCCCCAGGTGTGCCTTGTGGAGTGGGGCGGGACGCTCTCCTCCCGAGCAAGTGAGCCTGCCTCCGTTGTTCTCCTCTCTGCTCTCCTTGCTCTAGGATCAGGTGGGGGGGGCTTGCTCAACAGAGAACTCCATGTCGTCCTCGGAGTCAGGCTCGGAGGCATGACACCATGTCCCCCCTTGAAATGGAGGAGATGCAGCGATACGTGGACAAAAACCTAGAGAGGGGGTTCATTGAACGGGCCAACTCTGCTGTGGGAGCCCCCGTGTTGTTTAAAGAAAAAAAAGATGTGTCTCTTCGTCTCTGCATAGACTATAAGGGTCTCAACGCTGTGAGTGTGGAAAATAAATACCCCCTCCCCCTCCTGAAGGACTTACTAACCCACCTGGCTAAGGGGAGTGTCTTCACTAAATTAGACCTGAGAGACGCATATTACCGGGTGAGAATAAAGGAGGGAGACGAGTGGAAAACTGCCTTCAACTGCCCTATGGGGAGCTATCAGTTCAAAGTCATGCCATTTGGACTACAGGGTGCCCCAGCCGTATTCATGCAGTTAATTAATGAGGTCCTACATGATCACTTATACAAAGGGGTTCTGGTGTATCTTGATGACATCCTGATATACAGCATGAATATGACTGATTAGATTATCTTGGCTATAGAATTTCCAACGAGGGCATTGAAATGGACGCAGCCAAAGTGAAAGCTATAATTGAATGGCAGCCCCCAAAGACTCGCAAACAGCTCCAGAGCTTCCTAGGTTTTGCCAACTTCTACCGTCAATTCATCCCCTCCTTTGCTGAGATTGCCCTACCCCTTACAGAACTACTCAAAGCAGGCAAAGGAGGAGGGAAACCGCGACCGAGCCAACCACTAGCATGGACTATGGGCTGTCAAACCGCTTTTGAGAATCTAAAAAGACTATTTGCTGTTGAGCCGGTCCTAAAGCACCCCTGCCCAGGGGAGCCCTTTGTAATTCAAGCCGACGCCAGCGACGTGGCCGTAGGAGCTGTATTACTGCAAAAGAACCAAAGTGGGGCCTTGCAACCCTGCGCCTACACCTCGAAAAAAATTACTGAGAGTGAAAGGAGGTGGGCGATCTGGGAAAAGGAGGCTTTCACAATCAGATGGGCTCTATTAAACTGGAGACACTATCTAGAAGGGAGCAAGGTGCCTTTTGAAGTATGGACAGATCACAAAAATCTAGAAGCACTGAAAACTCCCCGCAAATTGTCCCCGAAACAGGTGCGCTGGGCACAATACTTTAAGCGTTTTAATTTCACTCTAAAGTACATTCCGGGAGGGAAAAACTTCCTAGCTGATGCTCTATCCAGACTGCCCCAGTACAAAAGCCAGCGCAAAGAGATTAATGAGGCAATTATCTCCAATCCACAAACTGCTGCTCAACTCACGCCTCGCAGGGCCCCTAATCCTGTTGACCCTGGGGCAAAGAAAATAAAACAAGAGCTCCTCACCGATCAATGGTTCAAGGACAATCAAACCTCCCTAACATGCAGGGATGGTTTGGCTTGGAAGGGGGGGAAATTGTACTTGCCAGAAGCCCTCCGTCTTAACGCTCTCAAACACAGCCATGACGTAAAACAGGCAGGACACTTTGGATATTTAAAAACTCTACATCTCATCCGCCGGCAGTTCTGGTGGCCGGGGTTAAAACGGGATGTGGAAAATTATGTCAGGAGTTGTACTGTATGTGCCACCATGAAAAGAATTCCAGGGAAAGCCCCGGGGTTACTGCAGCCGGTGGCAGACCCTTCTCAACCATGGGAAGAAATCGCTATGGACTTTATACTAGACCTCCCTGAAAGTAGAGGCAATACAGTCATCTGGACTGTGATAGACCTATTTTCAAAGCAGGCTCACTTCATCGCCTGCAAAGGACTCCCGTCTGCCCAACGACTGACTAAACTGTTCTTGAAACACATCTACCGGCTGCATGGAGCCCCATAACAAATAATTTCGGACAGGGGGTTGCAGTTCACAGCTACGTTTTGGAGGAGCTTTCTTAAACTAATTGCATCATCTCAAGGTCTATCATCTGCTTTTAACCCGTCTACTAATGGGGCCGTGGAAGCCGCTAACAAGATGGTGGAGCAATATCTCAGATGTTATATTTCCTACCAACAAACCAACTGGACCGACTTCCTCCCTTTTGCAGAGGTGGCTTACAACAACTCTGTTCACAGCAGCACTGGCTTCACGCCTTTCAGAGTAGCTACAGGAAAAGAGTTCAGCCCAATACCTGAATACCCTCAAGCGCCCTCCGCTTCTCAGACACTTGATCAATGGGTGAGGGGGTGGGAAGAGGTTTGGAAAGCCACGAAAGCCGCTTTAAAAAAGACTTCCGAGACTTATAAAAAGCAGGCAGACAGAAAGAGAGCCCCTCAAAGAACATTCCAAGTTGGGGAAAAGGTCTATCTGTCGACCAAATATTTACGCCTTAAATTACCCAGTAAGAAATTAGGACCGAAATTCTTGGGGCCTTTTCCCATCATAAGAATCATCAACCCGGTCACAGTAGAATTAAAACTCCCTAGGCTTTTAGGGAGAATTCACCCTGTCTTCCATTGCAGCTTGTTGAAACCTTTGCGAGAATCCACTTTAAGACCTCCCCCTACGGACCCCTCGTAGTGGCGGGTCAAACTCACTATGAAGTAAAGCGTATTCTTGATTCTAGAATTTTTAAAGGGAAATTGCAGTACCTAGTACAATGGAAGGGATACTTGCTATCTGAAGCCACTTGGGTGAAATCTAGCGATGTGAAAGCCGACAGACTCATCAAAAGGTTCTATAAGAAACACCCTAACAAACCGAGAGACAGTCCCTAACATATACTTTTGTTTATGCTACAGGATCTGTCCTTTTTGTAAGGGGGGCCGGATGTCAACGCTGCTAACATTGGATGTTCTTGCTTTGACAACATATGGAGATGCAGCCTTTTTCTTTCTGTTGCTTTACTCTTAGAATTAGATGATAATGGGGGAGGGGGAGGAATGTGATGGGAGTTAGTTAGACATACAATATTGTAATAAGAGCTGATAAGGCATGGCGGGAGAAAGAACTGGGCGGAAAGCCAGCATTTCAAACTAATTGGAGAATGTGATTTATGACTGTTAGTTGTAGGAGGGAATTGTGCTTTGATCTATGTGCTGAAGGGAGGGGAAGTCAGATTTTGGCTTCGACTATGTACGTGCCAAAGCTATGCTGCTCGATTAAAGACTCTTTAAGGTAAACAATGCCTCAAAGTTCTTTGAAGAGTTTCATCTTTCGGAACCATGACAGAGGGATTCTACAGAAATCTGTAGAACACAGGATTCTACAGAAAGGCCTCAACTATAACACAGGTGATGCCAATCACTTGGAATTCTTTGCAGCCTTAGAAGGAGCATTCAAAACTACTGGACTTCCCACAGAGGTCCAAGAAAACATCAGACAAACCATCATTCCGCAGGCAAACGGTGCCTGAGCGAGGATACTAGTATTGCGTTTTGGGGGGGGGGAGAAGGCAGGCAAACGATGCCTGAGCGAAGCTTCTGGCATAGTGAGGGGAGGAAGTAGGCAAATGGTGCCTGAGCAAGGCTTCTGGCATTGCAAGGGGGGGAGGCCACGTAACCGGTCCCTGAGTGAGGATTCCGGCTTTGCGAGGGCCAGGGAGGCAGGCAAACGGTGCCTGAGCGAGGCTTCTGGCATTGCAGGGGGGGAGGCCACATAACCGGTCCCTGAGCGAGGATTCTGGCTTTGTGAGGGGCGGGGAGGCAGGCAAATGGTGCCTGAGCGAGGCTTCTGGCATTGCAAGGGGGGAGGCCACGTAACTGGTCCCTGAGTGAGGATTCTGGCTTTGTGAGGGGGGGGAAGCAGGCAAACAGTACCTGAGTGAGGCTTCTGTCAATGCGAAGTGGGGGGGGACTAGGGGAACGGTGCCTGAACCAGGCTTCTGGCAGAACCAACTCACAACAGAAGACAAAGCAGCCCTCAGAAACTTAAAAAAGGACCAGGCCATCATCATCCTACCAGCAGACAAAGGCTGAACCATGGTTATTGTGGACAGATCGCAATATTTACAAAAAGCAAAAGTACTACTAGAAGACAAAGGAACTTACATCACAGTGAACACTAACACAATACAAAAACTAGATAACCTGATCAAAAGAACTCTCAGTGACCTCATCAAGAAAGGCCAAATTACCAAACAGGAACAGTGGCGGATGAGAAGCAGTGGACCCATCCTCCCACGCTTCTACGGATGCCCCAAAATACACAAGACTGACATACCTCTCCATCCAATTGTATCATTATCGGGGACCCCTACCTACAACATGGCAAAAGAATTAACGAAAAAGCTTGAGCACCTCACAAGAAGAAGCAAACACTCCATCAACTCAACACTACAGTCCCTTCAATCAGAGACATGACTATAGATGAGGACGAAATCATGGTCTCATTTGGTGTCACAGCCCTGTTCACGTCCATAGATCTGGAAGTAGCCAAAGAATCTATGACCACATTGCTCCACAGCACATCTGACTTAAACCAATATAGGAAGACTGAAACACCCAGGATTATGGATCTCATAAACCTCTTCCTAACCACATGCAGGTAGTCCTCGAGTTACGAATGTAATGGAACCTGCCAATTATTCATAACCCGAGGATTCATAGGGCTGAATCGCGTAACTTGACCGCGATCACTCCCTGCTTTCGCCCACGCATTTGCTAATCGAATGCATGGGTCGTTAAGTGCGCATGAGGTATCACAGGGTGGGGAAGGCCGTGGGGGGAGCCTAGTGCTTCCAACCACCCAAGGCCTCCCCCGACGTACTGAGATATCTCATGCTTTCCCCTCGCCCCCATCTTGCCCGACCGGGTCACTTAACTTACGTAGATCTCGACAATCAAGGGAGCTGTCTCCTCTCCAGCCTCTCTGCCATGGTTTCGCCTTGAGCAAAGGATTGCAGAGGCCTGCAGGGACAAAACATTGCGTCCCTATAGGCTCCGGTTGTCTTTGCAAAAAGCCTTTGCTGCCGAGAATGGAGGCCCGGAAGGACGCTCGCATCCCTCCTGGCCTCCGTTCTCAGCAGCAAAGGCCTTAAGGAAAGGCCTTTTGCTGCCGTAAACGGAGGCCCAGAGGGATGCGCACTCCCCATCTGGCCTCCATTCTCAGTAGCAACGGCTTTTTGCAAAGATGGCAAAAGACTTTGCAAACGGAGGAAAGGCTTCGATGTTTCACGCCTTCCCTCCATTTGCAAAGCCTTTTGTTGCAGATCTCATCCAGGCCTCAGTTTGCAGAGAACAGAGGACTAAAGTACCATGAGATCAAGCGAGATCTTGCGGTACTTTAGTCCTCCATTCTCTGCGAATGCACCAAAGGCCTGAAGCACCGAAACAGGCCAAGAAACTGAAGGCTCTCTACATCTTCACAAGGTGAGTATCCACAGGCCTAGTGCCTATGGACACTCGGCGGGGGGGGGGGGAGAAATAGGCAGGGCGAATGTTGCAGTGCCTCTGCAGTCGTTCGTAAGGGTGAACGACTGCTGTGGTGCTGCAACATTCGTAACCTTGGGACTGTGTCGTAAGTACTTGAGGGGGGTTATGTCGCAACTTCGAACATTCGCTAAATGAACTGTCATAACTCGGGGATTACCTGTACTTCCAATTTGATGGACAAACTTACCAACAAATTAAAGCACAACTATGGGATCACCGCTTTTAGGACTTATAGCGGAGGTCGTTATGCAATATCTAGAAGCTATAGGACTTCCACAAAGACTACCAAAAATATGGATCAGGTATGTAGATGACACCTTCACCATAATAAAAAAGGACCAATTAGAGAACACCCGCAGAACCATCAACAACATTTTCAAAAGAATCCAGTTTACCAGAGAAGAAGACAACAACTTAGTACCTTTCCTGGACATCCTGATCAGCAGACCACAATGGAAACTAGAAACACAAGTGTACAGAAAAACCACCACACCAACCAAGTGCTCCACAACCAAAGCAGGAACCCAACCTCCCACAAAAGAAGCTGAGTAAGAAATTTAGATAGACAAGCACAAACACACTGCAGCAACCCTGAACAGCAGAAAAAGGAAACAGGGCATCTATACAACATATTCCAATAAAATGGATATCCACACAACTTTATCGAACAGTGCCTGTCCACTCAACCCAATACAGTACCAGCACAACCAACACAAGCCCTACAAAGAATAACACCGCCATACATCAAGAATATCTCAGAAACTACCAACAGACTACTACAACCACATAGAATAAGCGTAGCACACAAGCCAACTAAAGCCCTTCAAAACATCATAAGTCAACCAAAAGACCCAGCAGCCCCAGAAGAAAAAACAGGAGTCATCTACAACATACAGCGTAATGAGTGCAACAGCCACAACATAGGACAAACAGGCAGAAGACTGGAAGGGACCTTGGAGGTCTTCTAGTCCAACACCCTGCTTCAGCAGGAGACCCTATATCATTTCAGATAAATAGTTGTCCAGTCTCTTTTTGAAAGCCTCCAGTGATAGCGCACCCACAGCTTCTGAAGGCAAGCTGTTTCATTGGTTGATTGCTCTCATTGTTAGGAACTTTCTCCTTAGTTGTAGGTTGCTTCTCTCCTTGATTAGTTTCCATCCATTGTTTCTTGTCCTGCCCTCTGGTGCTTTGGAAAATAAGTTGACCCCTCTTCTTTGTGCCAGTCCCTCAAATACTGGAATACTGCTATCACCGCAGTCCTTCTTTTCTCTAGACTAGCCATACCCAGTTCCTGCAACCATTCTTCATATGTTTTAGTCTCCAGGCCTTTAATCATCCTAGTTGCTCTTCTCTGCACTTTTTCCAAAGTCTCAACATCTTTATAGTAATGTGGTGACCAAAACTGGATGCAGTATTCCAGGTGTGGTCTTACTAAGGCTTTATAAAGTGGTACTAATACTTCACGTGATTTTGATTCTATGCCTCTGTTTATACAACCAAGTATTGTATTAGTTCTGGCGTAGCACAGAGGTTGGATTGCACAGACGCAGTCAGATTTTAACCTGCACATGGGACTGCATCGGCTCTTTTCCAGACCTCTGGTCAATCAATCAGAATAGAGCTGGAAGGGACCTTGGAGGTCTTCTAGTCCAGCCCCCTGCTCAAGCAGGAGACCCTATACCATTTCAGACAGTCTCTTTCAGTCGGTCCACAGTGAAGGAAATAAAAGTTATTCTTTTATAAAATATAACAATAAAGCCCCAATGTAACAATGTATGAGACTGTATGTTTAGCACAAATGTATTAATGTAGTATGTAGTGTAAATGTACCAATGCCATGCCAATGTATGAGAAGGAATGTTTACTGTTTCCTGCCTTACTGACCACAAATGGTAATCAGCAAAGATAATGAATTATGACCCGGATGGACGGAAATTGGAAGGAACTGTCAGAATGACTCTTTAAGTGTAAAAACAACTTCAAAGAATGATTAACTTCAAAGAATGATTAAGGGGATGAATAAGGGGAGTTGAAAGAGCTTCTTAGATGTGACGTGCATTGTAAAAAGTATAAAATGCAAAACTTGAAACCTGCTCATTGCGCTCTTTGAATCCAATCCATTTGGGAAGGATCATAGAGGCCGCGTTTGCAAACGCTCTTTCTTTTCTTTCCTTATTTTTATTTTCATGTTTTTCTCTAATAAACTTTGTTTTTGTTAACAGACTTGTCTTCGTATTGTGAGTATCAAAATTTGGGGTTTTTACATCTCACACAGTTCCATACATCTACATGAAAAAAGAACAGGAGTCATCTACACCATACAGTGTAATGACTGCAACAACCACTACGTAAGACAAACAGGCAGAAAACTGGCAGAACGCATCCATGAACACCAACTAGCAGTCAGAAGACATGATGAAAACTCTTCAATTTCACAACATATGGACAGAGTTAACCATACTTTCAACTGGGAAACTGTGACCATTCTAGACCAAGCCAAGTCCAAAAACACTAGGGAATTTCTAGAAACCTGGCACTCTGACAAATTAGCCATCAATAGACACATAAACAATATCTATATACTACCGTATGCAAAAGAGGTTGTAAGGTTTTCCACTTGACCTCAAAAACGTCTCTGTGCTACTCAGAAATTTCAAAGAGCCAAAAGAAACTCCTGAGCCAAGGTTCCAGCAAAGAAAACAACTTTATTTTGGCCAAGATAGAGTTGGGTAACCTTCTCCCTCTTCGTGGCTGCTTAGAGGGATGAAGGCACACCCAGAAGAGGTTTCTTCTACCTTTTATACTTTTTCAGAACAAAGAGATCCAGGTCTCTGTACCAGGAGCAAGAAAGCACAGAAAAACAAATTCCAAGATGATGACTCCTATACATCAATCCAGGTTCCATCCGTAACTCATTCCCCCCCCCCCTTTCTTATTTCTTGGATCACTGGACCTTACCTTGCTCTTTTCATGTAAGCAATCTCCTGAGCAATCTCCTGTATATTTGGCATGAGACATTGCTTTTTCAATATACATGAAACACTTGCTTTTATGTAAGTAATTTCCTGATATGAGGCACTTACAAGGTTGCTTGCATGTAAGCAAATTTATATAAAATAGCTACAAACTAACACTACTAATGTCAAACTTAAACATAATAAAATCATAAGTACAATAAGGTCCCTTCAAGAGAAATCAATAAGCCAAAAAGGAACAAAAAGACCAAAGCACCTCCCCCCACCAGCAATCAGCACCCAGATGAGAATAGATTAACTCCTAAGTTAACATCAGACCAACAATCAAGAAGTAAACAATACCCCAATCAAGGAACTGCCAAACCGACAGTAAACAGCCCAACCAAAGAACCTCCAAAACCACTCCCACCCAAACAACCAAGCTCAGAGAGCACCAAGGACCCCTCATTTCAACCCTGAGCTACAAATATTCTCCTTGACACCTATTTATAGTCACCTATGCATACATGCCTTCACCAATCTGACATATTGCTGTACCTTTAAAACGTAATTTTTCATCAATTCTAGACTTCTAAAGATTAATAATATTTAGCACCTCTGATGTTGTTGCTCAATCTTGTGACACTTTATGATTCAACAGACAACACTTTAACAGGGCTGCTTCTCTGACTTCTTGTGAACTCCTGTTTGTGTCATCAATGATAAGGCCCAGCTACCCTATTTTCCATAACCTTTTATTTCAATTGCTTTCAATTTCTTCAAGCATCAGAGTCATCTTCAATGACTATCTGTACTTGCTTTTACTGCCTGACCAAATTTCTTACTGAAATAAACAAAAACTCTGTGGACATCAGTTTTGCACCTTCTACTTCTCTGTATTAAATATTATCCTGCATCCAAGTATACATATACAGGAGGAGGTTTTTTCCTGCAGGTGAACATATGCAAATCTTCCACTGTGAAAGGACTATACATATCTGAAACTTTGAAAATGGGCGACTAAAAAAAAGCCCACATATACACACTCACATATACATGCATGCACAATTTCTAAGGTACATAAAAATATATGGCACTAGCCAAGGTGACGTCTGCAATGAATCATAGTCAAATGTTTTGGTTTCTTCTTTCAAAAATGGCACTGATTTCACCATGAATTGAGAGAGTAATACAGGTAGTCCTCGACTTACAACCACAATTGAGCCCAAAATTTATGTTGCTAAGTGAAACATTTGTTAAGTGGGTTTGCCCCATTTTACGACTTTTCTTGCCACAGTTAAGTGAATCATTACATTTGTTTAGTAACATAGTTGTTAAGTGAATCTGGCTCCCCCATTGACTTTGCTTGTCAGGTCACAAAGGGGGATCACATGACCCCAGGACACTGCAACCATCATATATATGAACCACTTGCCAAGCATCTGAATTTTGATCAAGTGCTGGCATAAGTCACTTTTTCCAGTGCCGTTGTAACTTTGGTCACTAAATGAACTGTTGTAAGTCGAGGACTACATGTAATGTTAAGGCAGGAGGAGAGTGGAGAAGTAACATTTAATCAACAGTCTTATTAATTTTTTTTTACGATTTTAAAGATATTTGTGAAAACACAAAAATCAGTGTTACAATCCACATTAAGGGGCATGAAGATTATGATGTGAAATTTATTCAGTTTAGCATTGTCTTTCCTTAATTTCTTGGAAATGCTTATTCTATTAAAAGTATTGCTTATGGCCAATTAAAACAAGACAAAAAGGACAAATTGTTGCAGCATTTTTGTCAGGAGCGCTGACTTGTGATTGGGAATTATGGTCCATAGCTACAGCTTGAGCATTTTTATTTTATAAAACAATTACATACTTAAAATAAGTATAAGTGATATAATATTTGTATTCACCATGATCTTGTCAGCAAATTGCTTTTCCCATATGCTATAAACTGGCTGCCCTTTTGTATCATAAAATCAAAACTAGAGCACACTGTCCATTTTCAAATCTTTTCTCAGCATTGCTAAAGTAAAGTAAATAAAGGTCTGGTAGATATGACATGAGGCCATCCTCATGAAGAAAACGCTATAGAAAAATGTCTTTGGATGTAAATTTTAAATACTCTCAGTTGTGTCAAGACACAGACACAACTTTAATCCAGCTTGCGTTTAACATTTTGCATCCTTTATTCTGAATTGCGAAACAAAAATTGGCAGAAGTTGGAACATCCTGGAGTTTAAAGGCATAACCTATCTCACAGAGATTAAGGGAAATAGCATTTATTTTTAACACAGGATCAGCCGGTTCGCTTTCAGCATCGTGCAAATCCTCTTTCACCCCAGCTATCTCCCTGAATAGGACAGAAACAAAAACACTGGAGTGGACAGAATAATCCTATCTGAATTTTCTCACTCATCCACAGACACACGGATTTGGGTGATGCCTTGCAGGGTCAGGGCCTGCTTGGTGCCTATTACAGCATCCAGACCCAGCAGCTTTAAATCCCGCCGATTTCAGGTGACCAACTCGGTAAGGATGCCAGCCGACCCGCTTTAAACACGGGTTCCACCATCTCTGGCTCCAGACACACGCACGCGTGCCCGTATACCCACATTCAATACCTACAGCGGGAGAGGAGAGAAGCAAGCGGTGCTTGGCTAAGGATGGCGGGCAGGGAGACTGCTAATCTGAACAGCCGATAGGTTCCGTCTGCAAGAGATGATAGAATAGATAGAATAGACCTTTGTCATTTTTTACTGTGGGCACAATGGCACACATTAAAAATGAAATTTAGTTGCTCTCAAAGTGTACACGTACATAACACACATTTAAACATACTATATACAACATATGTATAGACCTACACCCTTACGAGGGAACTCAGAAGAGGGAACCGAGAGGCAGGGAGACACCGGGCCTTCCGGGGAGAGATGAAAGGAGATCTCCGAGGGAGTGACGAGGGAAGAGCGTCGAAAGAATAGCGTACCCGTACACCCCCAGTAGCCTCCGCCCTTTTTCTGTTAGCTGGCAACAAGGGAGGCCTGGGTAACCGTCACGTCCCCACCCCCCCCCCTTGCCGCACCGTGTATATCTCGCGTGCAGGCTGCTCTCCTAGATCCTCCTCACAAGGCTCCCATTACCCAGCCGCCACGGCTGCCCGTTGAGCCCCGCCCTCTCGCTTCCCAGCGGCTCGGCGGGGGAAGAGAGGGCGCGACCATTTCGCTACTATTTCTTGACGCTCTCCTAGCCTGAATGGCAGCCGTTTTCTCACGTTTCTCGGCATGGCAAGTCGCCCTGTCAGGCAACACGCCATGGGCTAACAACAATAACCTGACCCTTCATTACTCCTTTTTCTTCCCCTCCCCTCCCCTCCCCTCCCCGACTGCAGAGAGAGCTGGTTTCGCCCGATGTACGGGATACAAAAAGGGCCAAGCAAACGGACCTCTGCCGTTCCTTCCAATAATAATAATAATAATAAATGTGGCTTCCTCCGGAGTAGCACAGGGGTTGGATTGCACAGACGCAGTCAGATTTTAACCTGCACGTGGGACTGCATCGGCTCTTTTCCAGACCTCTGGTCAATCAATCAGAATAGAGCTGGAAGGGACCTTGGAGGTCTTCTAGTCCAACCCCCTGCTCAAGCAGGAGACCCTATACCATTTCAGACAGTCTCAGTCGGTCCACAGTGAAGGAAATAAAAGTTATTCTTTTATAAAATATAACAATAAAGCCCCAATGTAACAATGTATGAAACTGTTTAGCGCAAATGTATTAATGTAGTATGTAGTGTAAATGTACCAATGCAATGCCAATGTATGAGAAGGAATGTTTACTGTTTCCTTCCTTACTGACCACAAATGGTAATCAGCAAAGATAATGAATTATGACCCGGATGGACGGAAATTGGAAGGAACTGTCAGAATGACTCTTTAAGTGTAAAAACAACTTCAAAGAATGATTAACTTCAAAGAATGATTAAGGGGATGAATAAGGGGAGTTGAAAGAGCTTCTTAGATGTGACTTGCATTGTAAAAAGTATAAAATGCAAAACTTGAAACCTGCTCATTGAGCTCTTTGAATCCAATCCATTTGGGAAGGATCATAGAGACCGCGTTTGCAAACGCTTTCTTTTCTTATTCTATTAAAAGTATTGCTTATGGCCAATTAAAACAAGACAAAAAGGACAAATTGTTGCAGCATTTTTGTCACGAGCGCTGACTTGTGATTGGGAATTATGGTCCATAGTGTGAGAAACGAAGAAGTTTAAAAATAAAACGGTCACAATTGATTAACAATAGAAGGATTAGCCAAGCCCTGCACGTAGGCACTAGATTTCAGGAGGCTTGGCTAGAAGACACATTTAACAAGACAAAAGGATGGCAGAGGGAAGTTCGGAACAATGTAACCGAGGGGGAGGGATGATGTATTCTGGCTAGGCGGATCAGACAGATTGTGACCCCAGAGGTCCTATCAAACGGGACCTAAGGGGAGGGGAGGGGGGCGTCGCGATAGGAGTGTATATAAGGTTATGATTTTGAATGTTTGTGGTGTGGTCTCTGGGTTTAGAACTTCCTGTTGAAGTCTCTCACCAGGATCCACCGCGCTTTGCAAACCGTTTTTCTATTTTTCTGCAGAATAAAACTCTTTTCTTACCAATCCAACTTTGTTGGTGTTTTAATCACGTTTCCAACAATAGCTACAGCTTGAGCATTTTTATTTTATAAAACAATTGCATACTTAAAATAAGTATAAGTGATATAATATTTGTATTCACCATGATCTTGTCAGCAAATTGCTTTCCCCATATGCTATAAACTGGCTGCCCTTTTGTCTCTTTCAGTCGGTCCACAGTCTATTCTTAAAAACATCCAGTGATGAAGTACCCACAACTTCTGAAGGCAAGCTGTTTCACTGGTTAATTGTTCTCACTGTTAGGAACTTTCTCCTTAATTCCAGGTTGCTTCTCTCCTTGATTAGTTTCCATCCATTGTTTCTTGTCTTGCCTTCTGGTTCTTTGGAAAATAATTTGGCCCCCTCTTCTTTGTGGCAGCCCCTCAAATATTGGAACACTGCTATTATGTCACCCCTAGTCCTTTTCTCTAGACTGGCCATACCCCGTTCCTGCAACCATTCTTCATATGTTTTAGTCTCCAGGCTTTTAATCATCCTAGGTGCTCTTCTGTGCACTTTTTCCAAAGTCTCAACATCTTTATAGTAATGTGGTGACCAAAACTGGATGTAGTGTTCCAGGTGTGGTCTGTCAACGCTGCTAATATTGGATATTATTGCTTTGACAAGATATGCAGAACTCTCTGGTATTTTTAGAGTTAATTTAGATGCTGGGAGGGGAGGAGAAAGATAGGAATGCGCGGGATATGGAACGGAAATGAATCTTTGCCCTTCAGGCTGATTGGAAAATGTGATTTAAGACTGCAAAATAGGGGAGGGGAATAGCCTGGAATGTTATGTGCAAAGAAAGGGAAATTCAGATCTTGGCATTCATCCATGCCGTGCCGACACTCTGTCACATAAAGAATAAAGACTTTTTAGGATAAACAATGCCTTTCCGAGTCTCAACGTATTTTTTATATTGTAGTGACCAGAACTGGATGCAGTATTCCAAGTGTGGTCTTATTAAGGCTGTGTAAAGTGGTACTAGAATTTCACGTGATCTTGATTCTATCCCTCTATTAATGCAGTCTAGGATAGCACTGGCTTTTTTGGTTGCTGCTGCACACTGTTGGCTCATATTTAAGTGATTATCCATTAGGACTCCAAGAGCTCTCTCACAGTTACTGGCATTAAGCCAAGTTTCACCTAGCCTGTACCTATACAGTTGGTTTTTCTTGCCTCAGTGTAAAACCTTGCTTCCCTCCACATTAAATTTCATGTTGTTGGATAGGGCCCATTGTTCAAGTCTGTCAAGATCTGGATCCTGAGCTTGTTTTCTAGGGTGTTGGCTATTCCTGCCAGCTTAGTGTCGTCTGCGAGTTTGATGAGTTCCCCTTCTATTCCCTCATCTAAGTCATTTATGAAGATATTGAAGAGTACTGGGCCTAAGATGGAACCTTGGGGTACCCCACTGCTTACTTCCCTCCATGTAGATGTAGTACCATTAAGGACTACTCATTGAGTACGGTTTGTCAGCCAGTTACAAACCCATGAGCAGGTGGGCTGTTGAGTGCGATAGGGGTGGGGGGGAAGCAGTTTCGTGAAAGGGTATAAATATGTGATTTTAAAAATTGTGTGTGTGGGTTAATCTCCTGCGTGAGTTTAAGACCACCAGCCTTTGCAAAAGCTTTCTTTCAATAAAACTTTGTTCCTAGAATCCCAAGTGAGTTTGTTTGTCTTTGGAAATCTGAGCCACGTTCCAGACAACAGCATTTCACTGGTCTACTAATTTAGTCACTTTGTCAAAAAATGAAATAAGATTGGTTTGGCATGATCTGTTTTTAACAAACCCATGCTGGCTTCTAGTTATAACTTTATTTGTTTCTAGATGTTCACGGATCTGTTTTTTTATTATTTTTTCCAGTATCTTCCCAGGTATTGATGTTAGGCTGATTGGTCTGTAGTTTCCTGGGTCTGTTTTTTTTTTCCTTTCTTGAAGATGGGAACCACATCAGCCCTTTTCCAATCATCAGGTACTTCCCCGGTGCTCCAGGATTTTTGAAAGATATTGTACAATGGTTCTGAGATAACATCTGCCAGCTCCTTCAGAACTCTGGGATGTAATCTATCAGGTCCTGGTGATTTATATTTGTCAAGGTCAGACAGGTGTTCTCTTACCATTTTCTTGCTTATTTTAATTTTTATTTCTAGTCTGCCTTTTATGGTTATGTTTTTGGTAAGTTGGGCTATAGTTTCTTTTTGCGTGAAGACTGATGCAAAGAATGAGTTAAGCAGCTCTGCTTTCTCTCTACTGCCTGTTACTCCCTCTGCTCTGCTCTCCTCACCCGCGGATTGGGCTGGGGAGGCAGCTGTTCCTTGTCAGGTGGTCTGGAGTCTCATCTCCACTGGCCCTCTGCAGCTGCTCTGCTCCTGCAGGCGGGTCTCCCTCTGGTCGCCCCCCCCCCCCACTGCCAAATGGCCCTGGGACTGCCTCATCCTCAGCCTCTGGCCTCTCCACTCATTTGGAGGGGGCCGTGCCCTCCCCATCGGATAGTCCTGATTCCAACTACTACTCCTCTTCCAAACCAGGATCCAACGAAGCCATGACAGGTCTTGTCTGTTGTCTTTTGTTTTTCTTTCTCTGTGGTACTGTGTTTGGTTGGGCCTTCATTATCTCATTTTTCAGGGTTTCCCAAGTGTCTTGAACTGTTTTTCCTTTTAGGATATCCATCCATTGAATCCTTCCTAGTCTCTCTCTTGGCTTGTTGAAGTCAGCTTACCGCTGCTTAATGATTTACTGACACCGAGCCCACTGACACCAGGAGGCAGGCAAGGTGGGGTAGTGGTGTGCAGTCCCCCCCAATTATCTGTGCCCCCAACCGCCCTGCCTTCTCTGCTTGCTTGGAGGATGTTTGTTTATGTAGACACACACATTTGTTTTCTCTGTAGGAGGAGAACCATGTTATTCTGTGGTGCAAACAATCAGGACAAGTTGGTAGCACTTTTTCTAACTAATAAACATTTATTAAAAGGTATTAGCTGTTCTGAGTTGTAGTTCATTTCATCAGAAACTTGATGACTGAGGTTAGATACAATAAAGTGAGCTGTCTTACTATACTGCAGACATTCCTATCTGCCAAGGAATGAAAGAGGGATGCATTTTAGGTCCCCTACAGTTTAATATTTATCTGAACTTAGTGGTTGCTGCACTTACCCCCAAAAAGAAATTCACACCCCTCCCCCACACAAAGCTCAGGGACAGTCATTTGGCAATGGTGGTGTATCCTGACAATGCAGCAATTCTCTTGCTTACACAGGTGGCCCTTAGGAGAATTTACAAACCTTAGCAGAATTCTACAGGGTGGAAAGACATACGATTAATTACACCAAAACTAAAATTCTGGTTTTCTTGGGAAGATCTAGCTGCCATAAACATCAATGGTAAATAGGAATCAACAAAACAGAACATGTTCTGCTTTAAAATACCTTGGAGTAATTTTTCAAGCCTCTGGAAGTTGGCAGAAACAATCTTCATTTCTGCCAAAGCCAATAAGAGTGCAACCCTGGGCTTCTTTTACTCTAAGGATAGTAGATGCATACCTATGAGCAGTAAGCTCTTTAAAGCTAAATCTACACTTCAAATGCTGTAAGGCACATGGATATCTACCTACAATGATTTAAAGCCCTTGGTTAAACAACAACAGAGAAGGAGCAGATAAAACAGAAAAATGGATACAAAATTGAGAATAGAGACTTAAAGATCGAACTTAACAAAACAAGGAAACATGACTTAATCCTAGTGGGAAAAAATTCACAAGAATTGGAACAAGCAACTTATCTCTTAAGACTACAAAATAAATCTGAGGACAAGAAAACGGATAAAATGGACTGTAGAGATGTCAGGAACATCCGAGAGAAAGGAAATGATAAGAGAAGCAGAGAGAAAAAGAAAAAGATTTTCAACAAACATGGAAAGGTAGAAGCCCCGTACAAAGATACTTCATCGGATTTACTTTTTATATCTACAGTAACATTTACGAACATATGGAAAAACCTTTCGACTCAGCAAAATACATTGATTAAGAAAGATACTGGGCAAAGGAAAAAGACCAAAGTGGAAATCAAGAAAATAGATGATGGGACTTACCAGAGAGAATACTTAAAAAAGAAACGTTTGTTTGAATATGGTTAAAGAAATAGAAAAGATTTGGAATATATATGTCATTTTAAGAGGGATGGATCCCCTAAATAAATATAGTATGCTTTCCCCCCCCTTTTTTTATTCTATTTCTTGATATGATTAATATAAAAATGTTGAAATGGCTTAGATCAGACATGTCAAACACAAGGCCCGCGGGCCGGATCCGGCCCGATATGTGCTTCTGTCCAGCCCGGGGACCTGCTCTGGAAAGAGCGAAGAACCGGCCCGCTGCATCTCAGCCCGGCCCAGGCTGACCGGGCGCTGATCTACAACCTGGTTGCGTCCATCAAAGCCAGAACGCGCTCAGACTTAAATCCACGGGGAAGCCCTGCCCTGCTTCCTGGGTGCGCGCGCAAGCGGAGTCCGGCGTCCCTGCTGGCTGTCTTGTCCCGCAGGCTGACTTCACCCAGGACGCCGGCGCTGGCCGTCTCCTGTGTGCACAGCCGGGGGGCAGGACAGAGGTAGGAAGTTGACAAAAAGGCTTTTTATTCTCTCTAGAGAATAAATTTCCTACCTCGCTCTTCCTCCTCTTGGCTTGTCTCTCCGGAAAAGAGAAAATAAAATCTTCTTCCCCCAATCAATCTCCTCTTCCCCTTTAAAAATCCCTCCCCAGGAGCCCCACCCTGCCACCAGCCACTGCGGAGGCTGCCTGAGCTCCCGACCTCTCTGCCGAATCCTCAGAGCTCCGGCAAAGCCTCCAAGCCAGCGCCGATCCCAGCCAGCGCCGATTCCCCCCCCAACTCTCCTCTCCGCTACACTTTCTTCCTTCCTTCTCTCCTTCTCATCTCTTTCCTTCCTCCACGCTCAGGAAGGGGTGATGGGAGAGGGACAGATTGACAGCACTGCCATGTTGCCGCCAGTCTTGCTATCCCGCGTGGGGTGGGGTCTGTCCCGGTGAAAGGAAAGCCTCGTGGCTGCGAGGCTGGCGGTGCTGGTGGGAGGGGAGGCTGCACTGATCTACAACCTGATTGCGTCCATCAAAGCCAGAACGTGCTCAGCCTTAAATCCACGGGGCAGCCCCGCCCTGCCCCCTGGTGTGCGTGCAAGTGGAGTCCGGCGTCCCTGCTGGCTGTCTTGCCCTGCATGCTGACTTCACCCAGGACGCCGGCGCTGGCCATCTCCTGTGTGCACACCCGGGGGGCAGGACAGAGGCGGCGGGGCAGCTGCTTGCTGGTTCCAGTGGATCTTAGGCTGAGCGCGTTCTGGCTTTGATGGAACCAGGTTGTAGATCAGCACCACACACACCCCACCAGCACTTCCAGCCTTGCAGCCACGAGGCATCCCTTTCAAAGGGACCGCCCCCGCCCGCCCACATGGTATAGGAATGGCCGGCAGCAGCATATTAGTGCTGACAATCTCTCCCCCTCCCATCACCCCTTCCTGAGCATGGGGGAAGGAAAGAGATGAGAAGGCGAAGGAAGGAACGGAGGGAGGAAGGAAGGAAGGAATGGAGGGAGGGAGGGAGGGAGGAAGGAATGGAGCAACGGAGGGTGGGAGGAACGGAGGGAGGAACGGAGGGAAAAAAGGGAGAGGAAGGAAGGAACAGGGAGAAAGGAATGGAGGAAGGGAAGAAGGGAAGAAGGAAGGAACAGGGAGGAATGAACGGAGGGTGGGAGGGAGGAAGGAAGGAAGGAAGGAACGGAGGGAGGAAGGGAGGGAGGAAGGGAAAAAGGGAGGGAGGGAGGAAGGAACAGGGAGGAATGAACAGGGTAGGAGGGAGGGAGGAAGGAACAGTGGAAGGAAGGAAGGGAGGGTGGGAAGGAGGAAGGGAGGGAGGAAGGAAGAAAGGAACAGAGGAAGGAAGGGAGGGTGGGAAGGAGGAAGGAACAGAGGGTGGGAGGGAAGAAGGAAGGAACAGAGGAAAGAAGGAAGAGGAAGGAAGGAAAGAACACAGGAAGGAAGGAACGGAGGGTGGGAGGTGTTCTGTTCTTGCAAAGCAGACATCGAGACGAGGCAGGTTCACAACAAAGGATCTTTTATTAGGTAAATTCACAGAACAGAAGCAAAAATACAATGGCAACTTGCCCTTTTATACTCCCCGTGCAAGGGGATGCACAGCCAATCATTGCAGACCATTCTCCTGCCTTGCGCATGCGCGCAAGGCCGGAGACAACCTGTCTGGGTCCCGGGCAGACACGTGGTCTGTCTGGGTCTCTGCAACCTTCTGCAGCCTTCCTGAGCCTTGCTGAATGACTCAGCAAGGCCCAGGACATGACACCCCTCCCCTCTTGGATTAAACAATATCCGTAGTATTGTTTAATACAAAACGCATATTGTTTAACATCATACACACACATCATGGCTGGCAGGTTGGCACGTTATGCTGTCAACCATTACTCCTGGCAACCTAGTTCCCTTCAGGTCCCCGTGGTATCCACGATCTTTCACTCTTTGACAATATTTGCACCGCAGCACCATACTTGTTTCTTTCTCATATGGTGCGGGCTAATAACCCTCCTTTGTGGAGAACAGGGACCTCACATATTCATTTAAATACTTAGGAGGACCTTTGACCCGCTCTGATCTCCGTGGAGCCAGATTAGGTGCAGGTGTAATGTTCGGTGTGGGATTTGTAATAGGTGCCTGGAGTGCCTGCTCCCGGTTTGCGCAAAACAAACCAGGACTTTGTCGCCCAGAAGACTCAGGGGTTCCCCCTGACTGCTGACTGGCTGGATCCACTAGACCCAAACCAGAGTTCCTTGGAGGGGTCGAGTTCCCCGAGTCCCTTGGTGGGGTCGAGTTCCCCAGAATTCCCTGGGACTCCTCTTGGGAGCATTGTCCCTCGAGCCCAAGACCAGCAGCAGGAGTACCCTGAGTAGCCAATTTACGGCCATTTGCCCCAAGCCAGGGACCTCTGCCAGAGTCAGGAGCTGCCTCCACAGCAAAACCCCCGGAGTCTATGCCAGAGTCAGGAGCCGCCTCCATGGCAAGACCCCCATCTGAAACATTTGGATAAGCGCCCTCTTGGAGAGACTGTGGTCCACAATCGTAATTGGGGTCCCCCTCCCCCCCGAGAGCAGAGCCAGGGGCGGAAACGTGGCCAGGAAGCCTCCAGCGCAGTTGGTTTATGTGGCGTCTAAGCACACGACCATCCTCCAAGGCCACTTCGTAGGACAGTGGCCCAGAGACCTTACATACAACAGCAGGTACCCAGAGATGCCCATGCCCATAGTTTCTGGCCCAAAACGGGTCACCCACTTGGAGTCTCCTAGGTGCCCGCGGTTGTGACACCTGTGAAGCCACCCGGTCTGGGTGCAGCCGGTCCAACTTCGTTATGAGTCTGCGACCCCAGCGGAGTTCAGCTGGGCTCTTTCCTGTAGCTGTTCAAGGTGTGGTGCGGTGTGCAAGGAGAAAATCAGCTAACCTGTGATGCCAGGGTCCTTGAGTGATTCTCTTTAATGCTTCCTTGGTGGTACGCACCATGCGTTCAGCCTGACCGTTGGTGGCAGGGTGAAAAGGAGCAGATGTGGCATGCCGGATCAAGTTGGCTTGAAGAAACGCCTGAAACTCAGAAGAGGTAAATTGGGGACCATTGTCTGAGACAAGGACATCAGGAAGACCATGGGAAGCGAAGATTCCTCTTAGCACCTGGATGGTCCTGGCAGTAGTAGTGAAAGATACAGGAACAACCTCTAGCCACTTGGAATGGCTATCCATGAGGAGAAGGAAGAATTGCCCCTGAAAGGGCCCAGCATAGTCAATGTGTACGCGTGACCATGGAGTGAGTGTCTCCTCCCACCTATGTACAGGGGCGTGGGGCATCTCGGGCCGTGACTGCTGGCACACTTGGCACCCCTGAACCTGGGCCTCGATGTCCTTATCGAGTCCAGGCCACCAAAGATGGCTACGCGCAAGCGCCTTCATCCTTACAATTCCCGGATGTCCCTCATGCAGAGAGAGCAAGACTCTAGTCCTCAATGAGGCCGGGATGACTACTCTGCTTCCCCACAGGATACACCCCTTGAATGTAGAAAATTCATGCTTCCTACGCCAGAAGCTTTGGAACTCTGTACCTGGACACGTGTCAGGCCATCCTGACAACACCCATGTCAGCACGCGTGCAAGCGTGTCATCAGTGGCAGTTTCAGCAGCCACATCCCTAGCATTGAGGGGAGATTCAGGTAAGTCCTGAATAGACAGAATATGTACAGCAGGAGCAGGGTCTGCCTCTATTTGCTTTAGAGGTAACCTACTAAGGCCATCAGCGTGGCCCATCTCTGTTCCAGGTTTGTGAACCAGCGTGTAATCATAAGCTGACAAGAAAATTGACCATCTCAGCATTCTAGGGGATATTATGTGAGGGGTTTGTTTATTGGTTGTAAACAACCCCAGCAAGGGCTTGTGGTCAGTGTAGACCGTGAAATGGCGGCCATACAAGAAATCATGAAATTTCTTGATACCTGAGATTATTGCCAAGGCTTCCCTGTCAATCTGCGCATAATTACGCTCTGCAGATGAGAGAGTTCTAGAGTAATAGGCCACAGGGACCTGAGTCCCATCAGCCTTGAGATGACTTAACACTGCTCCTACCCCATAAGGGGAGGCATCACATGTGATGCACACAGGCAATTGCTCATTGAAGTGAGCTAGTACAGCATTGGATGATAGCAAAGCCTTGACTTCTTTGAAAGCCTTTTCATGGACCTTGATCCATGTCCATGGAGTCTGCTTGTCCAAGAGCCGGTGTAACGGCTCAGCCACTGCAGCCTTGTGGGGGAGAAATGAATGGTAAAAATTAAGTAGGCCCAGAAAAGCCTGGAGTTCAGCTTTTGACTGGGGACTAGGGGCCAGTTGAATGGCCTGGAATTTAGACTCTGCAGGGTGGATGCCTTCAGCATCAATACGAAATCCTAGAAATTCGGTGGATGTTACACCAATTTTACATTTGTCTTGCTGTAACTTCAGCCCAGCTTGGCGGAACCGCAGCAAGACAGCTCTCAGCCTTTCAGCCAAGTTCCCCGATGACTCTCCTGCAATGAGGACGTCATCGAAATAGGGGCAGACCCCAGGAATGCCACGGAGCGTTCGCTCCATCACCCCTTGGAAGATGCCAGGGGCTACATTGACCCCAAACTGCAGCCTTTTTACTTTGAAAGCCCCTCTATGAGTAACTATAGTTTGTGCCTCAGCTGTTGCCTCATCAACAGGTAACTGTTGATAGGCCTGAGCTAAATTGAGCTTGGCAAAGAGTTTTCCCCCCTTCAGTGAGGCCACAATGTGGCTCACCACAGGCACTGGATATGCATGTTGCTGCAAGGCTTTGTTTAGAGTGCATTTATAGTCCGCACAGATTCGGACTTCACCATTTGCTTTTAATGGTGTCACTATGGGGGTTTCCCATGGACTAGAATCCACAGGTTCAAGAATGCCTTGTTGGAGCAGTTTGTCCAACTCAGCATCTATTTTACTTTTGAGTGCAAAAGGCACCCTCCTTGGTTTAACCCTGATGGGTATGATGGCTGGATTTAATTTTAAAGCAATGGGAGGCCCCTTGTATGAGCCAAGCTCTGAGCTGAATACATCAGCAAACTCCTTACAGACTCCTGCAAGTTTGGCAGTTTGCAGATGGTTCAGACCAGTCACTTGGATCCCAAGTGCCTCGAACCAATCGAGTCCTATAAGACTCGTGCGATCACCCCCAACTACCACCACTTCTAACAACCCATCAAATTCCTTACGCTGTACTCTAAGCGTGGCCTCCCCCTTCACACTGACTCTTGAATTCTGAAAGTCAGTGAGGATGAGATTGGAGGGCCTGAGTTTGACTCGTGAGCCACTCCTGGAGCAAACCTTCTTAAAGGTGTCTGCAGAAATAATAGACAGAGCGGACCCTGTGTCCAGCTCCATGGCCAGGGGAACTCCCTGCAACTTTACATCAATGCGCAGCTTTTTCTTAAGGGGCCGGTGAACCCCAGTTTTAAATACCCCCCTACGGGACGCGCAGAAACCCATCCTGTGTTGGCTGGGGACCTTGGTACCTTTCAGAGGCAACTCTTCAGGGGACCTGTTTTTCTGGCGACCCATGCAGGCTGATGCGATGTGGCCTTGCCTGCCACATGCCCGGCAAACAGCAGAACGAAAACGGCAGTCGGCTCTCCTGTGGTGACCCCCACAGCCGAAACACCGAAGAGATGCAGGCGTCTGTCCTCTGCGTTCTTGCAGTCTTCTCTCCGCCAACGGTTGAAGTCTGTCCACCTCTTCTTCCTCGGATTCTTCTCCGGAGGCCTCTCGCACGACTTCTTGATGGACGGGGACTGCTGCTGGAGGGTTCTTGGTCGACCTCAAGGCCTTCACCGCGCCACCGGCTGCTTCTTCAGCTGCAACTTCTCTCAGGGCATCTTGGAAGGAGAGATCAGCTCTAGCAAACAACTTTTGTTGCATTTCACGGCTTCGCAATCCGCAGACGAGTTGATCTCGGAGCCTCTCTTCCAAGTCTTGAAATGCACATGGCCTAGCAGCCTGCCTCAGAGCCGCGATGAAGTCCGCAGCTGATTCTCCCGGCTGCTGGTCCTGCTGCTCGAATTGGTGCCTCCCAGCTATTACAGATAGCTTGGGCTCAAAATGCTCGCGCAGCATTTTCTTTAGATCGGCATGTGCGATCGATTCCAATGGTGCTGGGGCTACAAGGTTCTCGGCAATGTCAAAAGTCTCTTGCCCACAAACACACAGCAAAGTAGCAGCTTTCAGACCGTCTTCTTGGATCTTGTTCACCCTAAAGTAGTTCTCAACGCGAGCTGCGTAAGAGCTCCAGCGTTCCGGGTGCGAAGTGTTGAACTCGACAAGACGGCCCAGCTTGGACATCGTTGTGACCGATAGACTCTTCGACGTCTCTCGCCGCAAGGAAGGAGAAGGGGTCCCACGAAGCCAAGCCCACCTCCAGCGTATTCGTACTGGCAGGCGGTTGCTTCTTCTGGACGCCGCACTTCTCTTTGCTTCAGGCCTTCAGGTGAGTTGGCCCTAGCTTCTTCTTATTAGGCTTCCTATGCGGCGAATCACACCTTCATCGCCAATGTTCTGTTCTTGCAAAGCAGACATCGAGACGAGGCAGGTTCACAACAAAGGATCTTTTATTAGGTAAATTCACAGAACAGAAGCAAAAATACAATGGCAACTTGCCCTTTTATACTCCCTGTGCAAAGGGATGCACAGCCAATCATTGCAAGCCATTCTCCCGCCTTGCGCATGCGCGCAAGGCCAGAAACAGCTTGTCTGGGTCCCGGGCAGACACGTGGTCTGTCCGGGTCTCTGCAACCTTCTGCAGCCTTCCTGAGCCTTGCTGAATGACTCAGCAAGGCCCAGGACATAACAGGAGGAAGGAAGGAAGGAACAGACAAAGGAAGGAAGGGGGGAAGGAAAGAACAGAGAGGAAGGAACGGAGGGTGGGAGGGAGGAAGGAAGAAAGGAACAGAGGAAGGAAGGGAGGGTGGGAAGGAGGAAGGGAAGGGAGGGTGGGAGGGAGGGTAGGGAGGAAGGAATGAAGGAAACGGGAGGTGCGGAGGGAAAGAAGGAAGGAACAGAGGAAGCGGAGGAAGGAAAGAACAGAGGAAGGAAGGACACGAGGGTGGGAGGGAGGAAGAAAGGAAAAGGAAGGAGAGGAAGAGGGAAGAAAAGGAACAGAGCTGAAGGAAGGGAGGGGAAGAAAGGAACAGGAGGACGGAAGGGAGGGTGGGAGAGGGAAAGAAAGGAAGGAACAGAGAAAGAAGGAAGAGGAAGAAGGAAGGAAAGAACAGAGGAAGGAATAGCGAAATCGGAGGGTGGGAGGGAGGACGGAAGGAACAGGACGGAAGGAAGGAAGGGGGAAGGAAATAACAGGGAGGAAGGAACGGAGGGTGGGAGGTAGGAAAGAAGAAAGGAAAGAAGGAAGGAAGGAAGGAAGGAGGAAGGAAGGAGGGAGGAAGGAAGGAAGGAAGGAAGGAAGGAAGGAAGGAAGGAAGGAAGGAAGGAAGGAAGGAAGAGGCTGGGAGGGAGGAAAGAAGGAACAGAGAAAGAAAGGAACAGGGAGGAAGGAATGGAGGGTGAGAGGAAGGAAGGGAATGGAGGGAGGAAGGGAGGGAGGGAAAAAGGGAGAGAGGAAGGAAGGAACAGAGGAAGGAAGGAACAGGAATGGAGGGAGGAGGGGAGAGTGGGAGGGAAAAAGGAAGGGAGGGAGGAAGGAACAGGCAGGAAGGAACGGGGGTGGGAGGGAAGAAGGAAGGAACAGAGGAAGGAAGGAAGGAAGGAAGGGAGGAAGGGAGGAAGGGAGGGTGGGAAGGAGGGAGGAAGGAAGGAAGGGAACAGAGGAAGGAAGGGAGGGGATGGGAAGGAGGAAGGAAGGGAGGGGTGGGAGGAGGAAGGAAGGAAGGAAGGAAAGAGGGGAGGGAGGGAGGAAGGAAAAGAAGGGAGGAAGGAAGGAAGGAAGGGAGGGAGGAAGGAAGGGGAAGGGAAAGAGGAAGGAAGGAAGGAAGGAAGGAAGGGGAAGGGAGGAAGGAAGGAAAAGGGAGGAAGGAAGGAAGGAAGGAAGGAAGGAAGGAGGGGAGGGAGGAAGGGAGGGAGGAAGGAAGGGAGGGAGGAAGGATGGAACGGAGTGTGGGAGGGAGGAAGGAAGGAACGGAGGGTGGGAGGGAAGAAGGAAGGAACAGAGGAAGGGAAGAAAGAAAGAACAGGGAGGAAGGAAAGAACAGGAAGGAAGGAACGGAGGGTGGGAGGGAGGAAGTAAGGAACAGACGAAGGAAGGAAGGGGGGAAGGAAAGAACAGGGAGGAAGGAATGGAGGGTGGGAGGGAGGAAAGAAGAAAGGAACAGAGGAAGGAAGGGAGGGTGGGAAGGAGGAAGGAAGGGAGGGTGGGAGGGAGGGAGGAAGGAAGGAAGGAAAGGAGGGTGGGAGGGAAGAAGGAAGGAACAGAGGTAGGGAGGAAGGAAGGAAGGAACAGGAAGGAACACCAAGGAAGGAAGGAAGGAAGGGGGAAGGAAAGAACATGGAGGAAGGAACGGAGGGTGGGAGGGAGGAAGGAAGAAAGGAACAGAGGAAGGAAGGGAGGGTGGGAAGGAGGAAGGAAGGGAGGGAGGAAGGATGGAACGGAGGGTGGGAGGGAAGAAGGAAGGAACAGAGGAAGGGAAGAAAGAAAGAACAGGGAGGAAGGAACGGAGGGTGGGAGGGAGGAAGGAAGGAACAGAGAAAGGAAGGAAGTGAAGGAAAGAACAGGGAGGAAGGAATGGAGGGTGGGAGGGAGGAAGGAAGGAACAGACGAAGGAAGGAAGGAAAGAACAGAGGGAGGAAGGAACAGAGGGTGGGAGGGAGGAAGGAAAGAAGGAACAGAGGAAGGAAGGGAGGAAGGAAGGAAAGAACAGAGGAAGGAAGGAACAGAGGAAGGAAGGAAGGGGGAAGGAAAGAACAGGGAGGAAGGAACGGAGGGTGGGAGGGAGGAAGGAAGAAAGGAACAGAGGAAGGAAGGGAGGGTGGGAAGGAGGAAGGGAGGGAGGGTGGGAGGGAGGGAGGGAGGAAGGAACGGAGGGTGGGAGGGAAGAAGGAAGGAACAGAGGAAGAGAGGAAGGAAAGAACAGGGAGGAAGGAACGGAGGGTGGGAGGGAAGAAGGAAGGAACAGAGGAAGGGAAGAAGGAAAGAACAGGGAGGAAGGAACGGGTGGGAGGAAGGAAGGAACAGAGAAAGGAAGGAAGTGAGGAAGGAAAGAACAGGGAGGAAGGAATGGAGGTTGGGAGGGAGGGAGGAAGGAAGGAACAGAGGAAGGAAGGAAGGAAAGAACAGAGGGAGGAAGGAAAAGAGGGTGGGAGGGAGGAAGGAAAGAAGGAACAGAGGAAGGAAGGAAGGGAGGGTGGGAGGGACCATGTCCCGGCGCTCACTCCGGTCCCACCCTCCTCCGCTGGAGACCCTCAGATCTGCCCCGGTCCTTCCCAGGCACCCCTGAAGCGAGTGATGTCGAGATGGCCACGCCCACCCAGTAGGCCACGCCCACCCCAGCCACATCCACCCAGTAGGCCACGCCCATCCCGGCCACACCTGCCCGGCCGCCAGAGGGCATCCACAATGCTGATGCGGCCCTCAATGAAATTGACACCCCTGACTTAGATAAAGGAAATGTTTTAGATATTTAAATGTGATTGAATTTAAGAAAATTATAATGGATAAAAAAATGTTTTGAATAAGAGTTAAAGGACTAGATGACTAGAGGTATTAAATGGAATATTTAAAGATTAAACATAATTTTACTTATGGTTAAAAAGAATAAGAAATCTTGGAAACAAATATATATTAGCTTAGGAGGGATATATATATTTAAGTAGTATGTTATTTTTTATGTTTCTTTACTCTTGCTCTCCTTTCTTTTTCTTTACTGTTTTATCTATTCATTAAGAAATGTAAAAGTGCTGAGATGGTTCATATGGAAAAAATAGACTTAAATTTTTTAATGTAATTAATTTTTGAGAAAATCTTAACCAGTAAGAAACAAATTTAAATAAGGCCTGTAACAGGATCTATGATAAGGCAACCAGAATGATTGGATAGAAAAGAAATATTATATTGATGTGATTATTATTTTTAGGAATATTGGGGAAAAATTACATATTTAATTGTTATCTATCAAAACAATAAGAATTGTATTAACTCAATGTTTGCAAAAGAGGATATTTTGGGGAAAAGAGGAAATCAACTAAAACCATTATGTGGATTATGGATTATAGAAATCAATTGTTAGTGATTGTTTTATAAATGTAAACCCAGACAACACACTTTTCACCAATTATTAAGTGATTTATGTTTAAAACAATCAATAAAATATATTATAAAGCCCTTGGTTGCTATTTTGTCCCATGCTGCATCTCAAATGTTTTTTTTAAATATGTTTTATTGATTTTTAACATAATCACCTTAATATTTGGTAAACAGTGTGTTGTCTGGGTTTATATTTAAAAAACAATCAATAATGATTAATTTCTATAATTCTATAGTCCATATAATGGCTTTGCTTGATTTTCTCTTCTTCCAATAATATTCTCTTTTGCCAACCTTAAATTAATACAGTTCTTATTATTTGAATAAATGACAATTAAATATAGACATTTTTCTCATGTTTCTGCAAATAATAACCACATCAATATAAAGCTTCTTTTCTAATTGATCATCTTGATTGCCTCGTCATAGATCCTGTTTACAAAATTCTAATTTAAATTTGTTTTCCCCACAATATTCAAAACATTCTTACTGGTTAAGATTTTCTCAAAATTAGTTACACTTAAGTATTTAAGTCTTTTTTCTCATACAAGCCATCCCAACACTTTTACATTTCTCATATCTTAAAAAAAGAAAAGAAAAAAAAACAGAGAAAACATTTCTTTTATATAAACCATCCCAACATTTTTATATTTCTCATGTCAAAAAACAAAACACAAAGGAAAAAAGAAAGAAAAAATACTATGTTACTTGAGGGGTTCATCCCTCTTAAACTAATCTTCATTTATATCCAAAATCTTTCTATTTCTTTAACCATATTCAAACAGATGTTTAATTTTTAAATATTCCCTCTGGTAAATCCCATCATCTAATTTCTTAATTCTCACTTTAGCCTTTTTTTTTTTCAAAACATCTTTCCTGATCAATATGCTTCACTGAATCAAAGAGTCTTCCCATAATCTTGTAAATGTTGCAGGTACAAAAGGCAAAACAGGTAAGATGTTTTTATAGGAAGGTTTCGCCCCTTCGTATTCATTGAAAATCTTTTCCTTTCTTTCTTTCTTGATTTCATTTATCATTTTTTGTCTCTCAAGTTCTTGTAGTTCTCCTGGCAGAATCCACTTTGTCAAATCTTTTTGTGATCTTAGAGTATAGGTTATCTTTTCAATGTCTAGTATTTCCTGTAAGTTTTTTTTCCATCTGGGTTAAATCATATTTCCTTCTATTGTTAAGTTCCATCTTGAAATCTCTCTCCTCTGTCTCGCATTCAGTTGACTGTTTTTTCTGCTCGCTCTCTATTTTTATTTTCTGAGAGTTTTTGTGTTGTAAAGTTAGATTGGAGATGTGTTCATTTATATTTTCAAAGTTATTTTTAATTTCCTCGTGATTTGAGATCATTGTTGTTTGAATTAGTTGCAACATAGCATAAATCTCCTTCTGGAAAGTATTTGTTTTTTCTTGGTATATTCTTTCTGCAGATCTCTGGTTTTCCATGATAGCCAAAAATCAGGGTTTCCCTTTCTCTGCAGACAGCTTTAGAGTCACAGTTGAGTTAGTATTTGTAATCCAGAAAGGTCAATTTTTTTTCCTAAAGTTTATAATTATTACTTTGTAGATAGCCCAAAATGTTTTCTTTTTTTTTGTCACAGCTGTTCTCTGTTATTAAGACATTGAATGTCACCAAAAAAAGTTATCTTTTCCTGGGCTTTGCCAATTCCTGTAATAGAGCAATTACTGTTGTATATTTTCATCCACCACTAGATGTCAGCACCAGTTCATTTTTCAGTAATAGACAATTATTTCCCTCTATTTTCATGGTTTAAAAGGAAAATCTTAACAGATTCCACCAATTTCAAACTTATCCAAATTAAGTCTTATATTCATTTCAATTCAGTATATTTCTATTCCCCCTGAAAAATTTAATTTGCCGCTTCTGTCTGTAGGAGGGTGGGGCAAAGATCCCCCTCCTTCTCACTTTCGGAGGCTTTTTGCTTCTTGGGGTTTTTCTTTTTCTTTTTTTCCAGGAAATCAATTTTCAGATAGAAGAGAGAAAGTCACTGTTCTTACCCAGTTCCAAACACATTGTTTACAGTCAGCTTAAAGTAGTGCTTTTGGGCTTCAGCTGCTTGTAGCTTGGGCTACACTCTGAAGTTAAGCTAGCCTTTCTCCTGCTGGTTTCTGGAGGGCTTTTCCCAAACAGATCAGCTCGACCACCGTCTCTCTGCAATCAGCGGGACTTCCTTCCTTCTTTGTTGTCTCTACGGGGCAACTTCAGGCCCATTTAGGGTCCCCTAGAACAGGGCTTTTCATCCGGTGGTACGCATACCACCTGTGGTACATTGGCACCAAAGGTAGCGGGGGAGGGGAATGAGCTGAACTGGCGGCAGCATCGCACAAGCCTGAGTGAGAGACGGCTGGAGCTGCAGGGCTGTCAGGGCTCAGCAAAAGCACCAGGATCAGCACTGGGCTCCAGCTGATCGGCGCTTCTTCGGGGCTCAGCTGGAGCTCGGCGCTGATCCTGGTGCTTCTGCTGAGCCCTAAAGAAGTGCCAATCAGCTGGAGCCTGGCGCTGATCCTGGCACTTCCGCTGAGCCCAGAAGAAACGCCGATCAGCTAGAGCTCGGCGCTGATCCTGGCATGTCTGCTGAGCCCAGAAGAAGCGCCGATCAGCAGGAGCCTGGCGCTGATCCTGGTGCTTCCGCTGAGCCCAGAAGAAGCGCCGATCCTGGCACTTCCGCTGAGCCCAGAAGAAGCGCCAATCAGCTGGAGTTCGGCACTGATCCTGGCGCGTCTGCTGAGCCCAGAAGAAGCACCGATCAGCTGGAGCCCTGCCCCTACTCTGCAGAGGGCAGATCCCTGTCATTCCCAGCCCGGCAGGGGTCTTCCTGCTGCACCGTTGCAGACAAAGGGGGGCTCCAGTGAGGAGGAGGTAGAGGAAGAGGATTTAAGCAAGCTTAGCAACCGGAGTGGGGATTCCCCCCCCAAAACAAACATCCTTCGTGGGTAACCTCCCAGCACGACAGAAGTGACCAAAACCTGCTGTATCCACCCAGCAGACGGGGGGGGGGGGATAAAAACCAAACACCCCCCCCCACACTGCCAATCCTCAACAGAAATGCTCGCAACAACGAAAACCTCGGGCAGGAGGAAGAGCGCGGCCGGGTGGGCAGGCAGATGTCTTGCTCGGCTGCGGCTGGGGGGGGGGAAGGGGGCAGCTTCACCCTCCCAAACGCTGTCCTCTCACCAAAGCAGGATGAAAACTCCAAAAAACGACAAAGGAAAAAGGTTAAAACAGAAGAGTATCTCGTGATGGTTTCCTTCCCCACTACCTTCTAGCAATTTAAATATGTAAAGACCACAAAAGAAAAACTTGGCTTTCTTTCATTGTAATTCAGAAGGGAGGAACAGGAGGATTGGGGGAGTTGTTTGTTTCAAAGGAAGGGAGAGAAGGGATTTGGGTCTGTGGGGGGTGCAGCAGGCAAACGGTGATGGCGCATGGCTTCTGGTGCTGGGGGGGTCTTTTTAAAAGAGCAAAATGAGGCAAAAAATAAAAATCCCCCACTGCACCCCCGAGAGCTGGATGCGGATGTGATCTTTTTTTTTTCTTGTTCAGAAGAGACACTCTTCTGTTTTAACCTTTTTTCCTGGTCGTTTTTCAGAGTTTTCATCCTGCTTTCATGAGAGGGCAGCATTTGGGGGAGTGTGAAGCTGCCCCCTTCCTCTCCAAGCCACCAGCCGAGCAAGACACCCGCCTGCCTGCGCTCTTCCCCGTCCGAGGTTTTCATTGTCGTGAGCATTTCTATTGAGAATTGGCAGGGGGGGTGGGCTGTTTGGTTTTTATCCCCCCCCCGTCTGCTGGGTGGTTGCAGCAGGTTTTGGTCACTTCTGTTGTGCCAGGTGGTTACCCATGAAGCACGTTTTTTTGGGGGGGGATCCCCACTCCGGTTGCTAAATTTGCTTAAACCCTCTTCCTCCTCCTTCTCATTGGAGCCTCCCTTTGTCTGCAATGGTGGGGCAGGAAGACCCCTGCCGGGCCGGGGATAATGGGAATCTGCCCTCTGCGGAGTAGGGGCAGGGTTACTATGCTCCCTGTCAATCAGGTTTGATTTCCTTTCTTTGCCCTCCCCTCCCTGCCTCCCCTGCTTGTAGCTGCCTCTGAGCCCCTCATTTTTGGGAGTTGCCGGCATCTCTTTCTCCTGAGCCCCTCGTGCTGGGTAACTGTTGCCACCCAAGAGCTGTTTTAAAGTTAGGGAATCTTTGGGGGATAGCCAACTAGCACTCCAATATGCCCACCACGCCCCCACTTCAAGTGCAGAAGATGCACCCCCTCCAAAGCCCCTGCAATCACCTATCAGCTTCTTTGAGTCAACCAGAAGGAGAGAAGGGGATAGAACAGTGCAAAGATTAATGTCACAGAAACAGGCACAAGTTTCCCATTAAAAGTGTGGTAAGTGGGTGTACAGATAGTCCTCAACCTACAACCACAATTGAGCCCAAAATTTATGTTGCTAAGTGAGAAATTTTTTAAATGAGTTTTGTCCCATTTTATGACTTTTCTTGCCACATTTGATAAGTGAATCACTGCAGTTGTTAAATTAGTAACACGGTTGTTAAGTGAATCTGGCTTCCCCCATGGACTTCGCTTGTCAGAAGGTCACACAAGGGGATCACGTGACCCTGGGACACTGTGACCGTCATAAATATGAATCAGTTGCCAAGGATCTGAATGTAAATCACAAGACCCTGGGGATGCTGCAACAGTGATAAGTGTGAAAAATTGTCATAAGTCACTTTTTTCAGTGCCGTTGTAACTTCAGTCACTAAGTGAACTGTTGTAAGTCAAGGACTACCTGTACTTTATCACTTTTTTCCTTTTTTTTTTTTGGTCATCAGGTTTTTGACACCTTGCTAGGTGACTGGTGGTACTCGGATATTGCCATATCCTAAAAGTGGTACAATGGGTGAAAAGGTTGAAAAGCCCTGCCCTAACAGGCAGAAATCGGCTGTAGGGTGCAGAGCTCCGCGATCCCTCAGCTGCTGCACTACTGCGCAAAACCAGAAGCCTGCATCTCAAATGTTTTAATTTGTGTGTGTTGAAAGAAAAATCTTCAGGGTCCAGTCCAAGCTGGGAATAAACGAAATGGAGGCTGTTTGGAAAGAAGGTTCTTTTTTTATTGAAGAGCAGAACCACAACAGCATGTGGCTCCGAGGCAGCTGACCACATGGAGCTGACAGTGGTGGTGTGAGGAATAAAATTCAACTCCAAAGTTGTTGGAAAGCAAAACAAGTTTTATTGAAGCGTTTGCAAAGGCTGGTGGATCCTGGCAAATACAATTCCAGAAAACCACACTTGAATCAGTTTCAGCATAAATGTTTATAACCTGTCCCGTAGAATTATGCCACATCCTTCCTTTCCAGACCCAGTTGATAGGTCTGGATTAGTCACATGCTTTCCAACCACCTAGCAACCAGACCCTCCAATTATTAGATCAAAAACCCCTTTTGTTCCTGTCTTATCTCCCCTTCCTTGTCTGTGGCATGATTTGTGACATCCTGCTAACTCAGGATGTAGCTTATCTATAAGATGAGCCTGTCTACCTAAACTGGATAATTGCAACAATTACAAATTATTTATGTTTCCTGTAAGAGTGCATGTTTTTCATCCAGAAGTTATGTATGTAACAGAGTTCATGCTTCGGGTAAACATGGCTGTTCTTTGGTTCATAGTTATATTTTAAAATACTAACTTTAGGTAGTTTGAATAAAGAATAAACCTTATATAAATTGGACAATATGTCATTCATAAACTATATGCTATTCTACAGTAGTGTGCACTATTCTAAATATATGCTTTGAGTCAGTGTATATAGTCCCTCTCTGTTCCTCCAGGTTTTTACATCTCCTTTTCTAAAAGTACCTTAGCTAAGTGCCTCTACATGCCTATTCTTTAAGCAGAAATGGAAAATTACAACATGTACATTCATTGTGTATCTCACAATGGGTTTTTATACCTTCTTGTGCTTTTGTGTTTGGAGTTGTTCCTGTTCCTGTGGCATGAACTTTGACCTGAGCTTTTTTTTTTATATATATATATATTATTAAATTTTATATGGGTATGGGAAGGATAGGGATAATATGGGTAGAGGATGGGGTTAGGGAGTGGAGTTGGGATAGGGATGGGAATAGGGGTAGGGATAGGTACAGTAGTGGGGTTACGCCCACATAAAAAATCCAACGCTTACACAAGCAGACTCTCGTCCGGGTACACATATTGAATAACAGTAATTAATACAATACTAAACAATTATAGTCATTAATACTAAAAATAGTCATAAAATAAAAGCTTACTAATTAAGTATAATTTAGCTCTAACGTAATGCGAACCATTGATAAAAATTTTCCCATGTCCTAAAATACACTGAATCCTCTTTCTCCTTAATCTCCAACGTCAATCTGTCCATTTCTGCACATTCTAAAATTTTCATAATTATAATCTGATCGTGTGGTAAATTTTCATTTTTCCAAAATTGAGCAAATACAATTCTCGCTGCTGTCAATACATGTAATATTAAATATTCATTCTCTTTACCATAGTTAGATCCTAATATTCCTAGCAAAAATAATTCTGGTTTATATTCTATTTGTATTTTAGTCATCTTTTCTAACCATTTATGAATTTTAAACCAAAATTTCTTAGCTTTAGGACACATCCACCAAATATGATAATAAGTACCTGGTTTTTCTTTACATTTCCAACAAATATTCGATACATTTTTAAACATTTTCGCTAATCTAACTGGTGTCATATGCCATCTATAAAACATTTTATATAAATTCTCTTTATATGAAGCTGCTTTAGTAAGTTTAATATTTCTCTCCCAAAGCTTTTCCCAGTCTTCTAAGTCTATGGAGTATCCAAAGTTTTTTGCCCACACTATCATTGTTTCTTTTACTTGTTCTTCTTCCATCTTCCAATTTAATAGAAATTTATAAAGTTTCTTAATCAAATTTTCATCTGTTTTCAAAAGTGTTTTGTCAAATACTGTCTGTTCTTTATAAAAGTCCATTACTTTTACATCTTTTTCATATCTTGTTTGAATTTGCAGATAGGACCACCATGTTAAGTCAATGCCTTGTTGATAGAGAGTTTGTCTGTCTTTAAGTTTTCCATCCTTATCTAAAATGTCTTTATAAGTAACAAGTTTGTCATAGTTAATTAAATTTGGATAAGCAAATGCTTCCATCATTGAAAGCCACTCTGGTATTTTCATATATATTTTATGTTTAATTTTCTCCCACTCTGAGAACAACACATTCCTTATGGCATGTCTTTGAAAATATTTATGTACTTTGTTTTTCTCATACCATAAGAACGCATGCCAGCCCAATTGTAAGTCATGTCCCTCCAAATAAAGAAGTCGTTTATTTCTCAGCATAATCCATTCTTTGAGCCAAAGTAACATAGACGCTTGGTAATAAAGTCTCCAGTCCGGAAGTCCAAAGCCCCCTCTATCTTTTGTTTCTTGTAGTAGTTTAGTTTTAATTCGTGCTTTCTTCCCTTGCCATATAAATCTCAATATTGTTGAATTTAAATCATCAAAAAATTTCTTACCCAATTTAACAGGGATCGTTTGAAATAGAAAGAGTATTTTTGGTAAAATGTTCATCTTCACAGTCGCTATTCTGCCTAACAATGTCAATTGAAGATTTTTCCACTTTTCCAAATCTACTTTTATTTGTTTCATTAGTTTTTCATAGTTATCTTCTTTTATTGTTGTATATTTTGATGTTAAATAGATTCCTAAGTATTTAACTTTTTTAGCCATTTGAAGATTTGATCTTTCTGCAAGTTGAGATCTCTGTTTGTTTGTTAGGTTTTTTGTTAATACTTTAGTCTTTTCTTTATTTATCTTCAAGCCTGCTACATCTCCAAATTCCTCTATTTTCTGCAGCAGTATAGTAACTGTTTCCAATGGTTCCTCTATAATAAAGACTAAATCATCCGCAAAAGCCTGTAATTTATATTTTTGTTCTTTTATTTCCAATCCTTTAATTTCCGTATCTTGTCTAATGTCTCTAGCCAACACTTCCAGTGTAAGAATAAATAACAAGGGGGATAGTGGACATCCCTGTCTTGTGCCTTTTTTGATATCAAAGCCATCTGTATATTTTCCATTTAAAAATATCTTTGCTGTTTGTTCATTATATATTGCTTGAATCGCATTTATAAAGTTTTTACCAAAGTCCATTTCCATCAACTGTTGAAACATAAATTGCCAATTTAAATTATCAAAGGCTTTTTGTGCGTCAAGAAATATAAGTGCCATCTGTTTCCCTGGCTGCTGTTCATAATATTCTAAAACATTTAAAATAATCCTTAAATTGTTCTTTATCTGTCTTTTAGGCAAAAAACCATTTTGATCTGTATGAATAAATTCAGTCAGGAATTTCTTCAATCTTTCTGCCATTATTGAAGTAAAAATTTTGTAATCCACATTTAATAGCGATATTGGTCTATAATTTTTGATTTGTGTAAGATCAGTATCTTCTTTAGGTATCAAGGTAATATTAGCTTCAGTCCATGAATTTGGTATTTTTGTCTCTAAAAAGATTTCATTGTACAATTCTTTCAAAATCGGGCTTACTGTATCTTGTAAAACTACATAAACTTCTGCAGGGAGCCCATCAGGCCCCGGGGTTTTATCCTTCTTTTGTCTTTTTATTGCCTCTGTGATCTCCATCATTGTTATCTTCTCATTTAAAATATGTCGCATATTCTCTGGCACCTTTGGAAGATCAGCTCTAACTAAATAATCTTTTATTGCTTCTTCAGAGACCACCTCTGCCTCATACAATGTCTCATAATAATCTTTAACAATTTTTTCCATCGCATCATTGTGGCAATATATCTCGCCTTTTGAGTCTTGTAATTTACTTATCATTCTCTTTTCTCTTTCTTTCTTCAATCTATATGAAAGCCATCTTCACGGTTTATTAGCATTTTCAAAAAAAAATTGTTTGGATCGTTTAATCTGTTGTGCCATCATCTCCATCTCGGATAAATTTAATTTATGTTTTATCAATTCCATTTGTGCTTTTAGTTCCTTCTTTTGTGGGTCAATTCGTAATTCCAATTCCAATTTTTTAATTTCTTCTTTCAGCCTCAACTGTACTTGCTTCTTTTCTTTGTTCTTTTTGGCAGTATACGTTATAGCCAAACCTCTAAAATATGCTTTCGCCGTATCCCATACATTTTGAAGAGAGGTTTCTTCTTTCTTATTTATTTTTTAAAAAAATTCCATTTCTTTTGTTGCTAATTGTAAAAATTCTTTCTCTTTCAATATAGATTTATTTAATGACCACCTTAATTGTTTCTTGGTTCCTTTCCAAATCATTTTAAGTGGATTGTGATCTGCCCAAATATTAGGTTCTATTTCGACCTCTTGTATTATAGTCTTCAAATTTTGAGACATCCATATCATATCAATTCTTGACCATGATTTATGGCGATTCAAATAAAATGTATATTGTAACTTTTCCGGATTCATCTCTCTCCAAACATCTTGTAAAAGCAATTCCTCTTTCATTTTTAAAAAGGTCTTCGGCAGAACGTTTCCTCCTTTTTTCCCTTGTTTGGAACTTTTATAATCTTGTATTGCATCAGCTACTACATTAAAATCTCCTAATAAGCAAAGATTTTGGTAATTTAAATCCACTAGTTTATCATGCAATTATTGGTAAAACTGGTCTTGCTTCTCATTGGGTGCATATATTGCCACCATCAATATTTGTTTTTGATTCCATGTAATTTCTACTATTAATAGTCTCCCCTCTTCATCAGCATAAATTTGTTTTGGGTTCAACTTTTCTTTTATATACAAAGCTATACCTCTTTTCTTTTGAATTGCCAAAGAAGCATAAAGTTTACCCAATTTAGATTGTTCTAAAATTCTAACATGTTGTCTCTTAATATGTGTCTCTTGAATACAAATTATATCCTTTTTTAGTTTTTGTAGTCTAGTAAATATTTTTCTCCTTTTTGAAGGAGAGTTCAGACCATTTATGTTTATTGAAAAAACTCCAATCTCCTCCATAACTTCAATTATTTCTAGCCCGCAATCTTCTAGGTGAGGTTATCTGTCTCTCATCTTTCGGTCTTACATCTTCCTCTGTTTGTGTCTTTTTAGGTTCATCCTCTTCCATCTGTTTAGATGTTCCAGCCACATTCATCTCTTGTTTCTTAGGCTCCACTTCACCTCTTTCCAAAAAATCTCTATGATTATTAAAAAATTCCTCCACTTGAAGTGGGGTGTTCAATCTATATCTTTTCGTGTCCCAAAAAATTAACACTCCTTCTGGAATCAACCATCTGAAGTTGATTCCTTTATTAAACAATTTCTTTGTTAAAAATTGATATTCTCTTCGGGCTTCTCTTATCCTTCTAGGAATTTGCTTAAGAACTACAAGTTCTTTTTCTTTATATTTCAGCGGTTGATCTCTTATTGCTCTCAGGATGTCATCTCTTACTGATCTTTTAACAAATCTTACATGAATTTCCCTAGGAACTCTATTTTTTCTAGCATAGCTTGAGTTAACTCTAAAAGCCTGATCTATCTCTTTTTTCATTTGATCCTTTTCTGTTCCGAGCAGCTCCGCCAATAGCTCACTCATCAGCTCCAACAAATTCTCATCTTTCTCTTCTATGACATTTTGAAATCTTAAAAAATATGATGACCTTTCCATCTCCGCCACGGCAATGCTGTCTTCCAATTCTACATTTACTTGTGCCAATCTCTGATTCTCTCCTTGGAGGTATTCTAATTTCTGATCCACTTCCACCGACTTATCTTCTATTTTTTGCATCCTTTGTTGGTTATCTATAATCGCCTGTTGGAAGGCTTCCATTTTTTGATCCATTTTAACAAGATCATTTTTCAAATCCTCAAAAATGTTGTCTGACTCTTTTTTATTTTTATCTGACTCCATTTTCATATCCATTTTCATCTCTGCGATTGCTTGTAATATCGCTTGAATATCTTTAGACTGGGGTTCCACCTTTTCTTGTTGTAAAAATGTAGTAATTGATTTTTGGGGGACAGGGCTCGCCGATGATGAAGCAGGAGCAGAAGTTGCCTTTTTAGTCCCCTTCCCCAAATTTGAAGTTGCCATCTTTGGGTTATTCTGCTATTTTATAATCCACCAGATGGCCCAATGGCCAATTGTAATTGTAATCCACCAGAGGGCCCGATGGCCAATTGTAATCCCTTATCCTCCTATTGTTAGGAGAGGAAGCCAAACATACTTCAAAAAAAAGAAAAAGAAAAAGAAAAAGAAAAAAAAATAGTTCCAAAGCAAAAAAAAGAAAAAAAGATGCAGGATAACAGGAAGCCCCCCTAATCTTAAAAAAAAAAGAAATAAAAAATTTACCCAAAGGCAAAACCCAAAAGACCCAAAAAACCAAAGCAAAATAAAAATAAAAGGTAGAAAAGCAATCCCAAATTGATAAAAATAATGAAGAAGGAGAACCCAAAAAAAAATCCAACACACAAAAAAAACCTAGAATTAAAAATAACACAACAAAATCCTGACCCAGAAAAAAAAAAAAAGGTGTGGTAAAATTTGTCCAATTTATAATCCAACTGGTCCCATTCTTGATGTTTAATTCTTCTTAAAATACATGTTATACAGCCATAGACCAAAAGGGAAAGAGAAAGAAAAAAACCCAGAGTCTCTTTAGATAAGAATGTCTGGGCATTCAGCCAAAACTTTCTCTAAACAAACTGCAGCTGCCGAGAACAAAGGGGGGAAAAAACCTAGCAACAAATAACTTTCCCCGGCTTTGGCCAGGGAAGAAAAAAAATAAAAAAAAAGACAAAATAGAGAGTTATTCAGAATAAATGAAAAAAGAATACTAAAAAAAAAGCAAAATTAAAACAAGAATGGCTTTCCCGATGAAAATATTACTTTTCTTTTAAAAGGCAAATATATTTCCTCGACTTTAGACTTTTAAAGAGTTTAAGGTAAATCAACTTTGTTCTTCTTTTTGTTGTAGTAGCTTAAACCGCCGCTTGTACGGGAGAGGGGGGGAAGGAACCCCCCCCTCCTTTCTCCCTTCAGGCTTCCTGGTTTAATTGAAGACAGACTTTTGAAAAGGCATTTAAGATCAAAGTCTACATTGCCAAAGTAAAGGAAGCAAAGTCTCACCCGGACCGGCTGCTTGCTGTCAAACTCTGCTGTTTCTCCGTCTCCGCAAAACAGCTGTTAATGGCTGAACGCATAAATGCGGTCCGCCTTTCTTCTGTCGGTTCCAGGGGCTGCTTTGAGTTCTGCGAGCCGGCTACTGCCGGCCCGTGTTCCTCAAAGATTCACCCTTCAGTGGCCACCTCTCCCGGGTGGCATTTGGCCCAAAAGGACCCACCAACAGACGAATATCGGACCTAAGGGGCGGACGATCGCCTCCCTAGGTCTGGCTTCAGCAAGGTCCCGGAAATCATCCAACTTTGACCTGAGCTTTTGAGCATGTCCTTTTGGTAGTCTGATGGTGGTGGGTTAATCCTATTATGTCCTAAAGGTCATGTCCTGCTTCTCTGGGGCTGTGGCTGATGGCTATGTCCTGTGTTGGATTTTTGGGTGAGGGGTTGCTGGTTCTAATCCTATCACTCTGCTATTGTTAGCTATCAGTTTTGCTGCAAGGGATTTCAAAATATTTTGTCTTGAATGGGCTTCTGCCCGGTAGTATTTACTCATGAATGGGGCCTCAGTCTTTCTGAATGGGATTATCAAATCTGCATTTCCACAGAGCTGGCCTCCTTAGTTTCTGCTTGGGGCTATTAAGAAAACCTGGGCCTGCTTTTCTGCCTTTAAGATCCTTTGGGGAAATATAATATAACCCTGTCAGACTACGTCTGGTGGTGCTTTGTGTTGATGTGTGGCAGTAAAAATAATCTTTAAGAAGGCAACATTGAAAAACTTTGTAAACCTCCGTTTGGCTAGTTTATCTTATGACAACTAAAGCCACGGAAGAAAAGAAAAGAAAAGAAAAGAAAAAAGAAAAGAAAAGAAAAGAAAAGAAAAGAAAAGAAAAGAAAAGAAAAGAAAAGAAAAGAAAAGAAAAGAAAAGAAAAAAAAATTCAAAGAACTGAAAGCAAGTTTTTTTCCCCTCTTATTCCTTTAATCTGGCTCTTTGGACTATTCAATTCCCCTTTGTCAGACATGAGGAGAGGAGGCTGCTAGTTTTCCCCTCCCCCTTCACACCTGCAAAAGGCCCCAGGTTCAATATTCCTTTTAGTCCTTCCCCACTGTCTTTTGAAGTTGCTGGGATAAATTGGAAGCAACCATAAATGTTCCCCTCCCTTTTAATTGAAACGGAGGCCTGTTTTGGCCTCAAACCCCAAATTGATGTGTGTGTGTTTTGTTTTTGTTTTTTTATATATTTGGCCATCCAGAACATTAAGCTTGGACTTGAAATGGTGAGAAAAATAAGAGATGCTTCAAGGGCCCTATAAAAATCACATGTTTGGTTGGAATCACCTCATGATTTTTCTCACTTCTTGCAGGACAAGCCACATGTCTAAAAATGTTGTTTTAATAGTATTTGTGTATATACGTCTGTCTGTGTTGTTCTGTGTTATTTCCAAGACTTGGAAGAGGGTCAAAACCCTCTCTGATAACAACAAACAAAAAGGCCTTATTTAAAAATAAATGGTTTGCCTGGAGAAAGTATGAAATGAAATATTTGTATGTGAAATTGTTTATGCAAGTAGTTAGAATGGAAGTGAATGAGTTAATTTGCTGATATGTAAATGTGTGTGTGTGTTAGCCCTCAACCCCCCCCTCCCAGGCTGTGAAAGAAACAGTAAATTGCAGATTTTGTTGTTTTTGTTGTTGTGAGAGAATTCATGGAAAATGCATGTGAAGGAGAGAAAACTATTTTTTTTAGTGGTGAGATTTTTGTAAAATTTCTTTTTCTTTTTCCTGTCTCCTTTTTTCGCTGGCTGTGCCACCTTAAGAGAGAGAGAGACAGAAAGGAAAGGGGGGGGGGAGATCTGCTAGTTTTAACTATTTTTTCCCCTCTGCTTAGAGTTCTGGTTTGAGGAAGGGGGGTGGATGTGAAATTTAATGCCCACTTTTGCAGTTTTAGCTTGTGTGGGAAGTCAGCCCCCCAGAGAAGGAAATATTAAAAGGGCAGAATATATTTCCCTAAAGGATTTTAAAAGCAGAAACCAACCCTGCCCCCAAGTCTCTCTGTCCCAAGCAGAAACCAAGTCTGCAGAATTGCAGATGATAATCTTGTCAGAAAGACTGGAATCAGGAAACTGGGATTAGGAAGAAAGATCCCTAGAATCAAGACCAAAAATCTAAGAGTCATCAGCCACAGCCACAGGGAAGCAGGATATGACCCTTGGGACATAATAGGATTAACCCACCACCATCAGAATACCAGAAAGGCACACTCAGACTCAGGTCAAAGTTCATGCCACAGGAACAACTCCAAACAAAAGGCTCAAGAAGGTATAAAAACCCACTCCCTACATGTGCTCGCTCTTCTTTTCTTCCAGAGCCATCTTTCTGTCTGGCTCTCCTCTTCAATAAACTGCAACCTTCTTTCTAAAGCAGTCGCCATGTTGTTTATTCCCGGCTTGGACTGAATCATGATGAAGACTTTTCGTTCAACACTTGCAATTTTTTTTTCTGGAAAGAGGAGGCAGTAGTTGTTGAATAAAGGAAGTTTTAATTGATCCATCAACCAAACGAAATGACTGAATTGTTTTGTTTAGATTTGTAAATGTTTTGACCTATTTAATGGAAATTTGTTTCCATCTGAATGGAATTTGATTAAATTGGAATTTGACTAAGTATATACAGTATTAAAAGCAAAGAATTGATACTAGGGTTTGATACAAGACTTTAGCTTTTGCAATGGTTTATTTCAGTAACTCAGAATATCTCATTAAGCTTGTTTATGTTTTTTTGTGAAGTTAAAACAAAGAAGAAGTTGAGAAAATTTTGGGGATTATAAATAGCTATGTTGTTTTGACTAAAGATTTGTATGCAAAACTGTTAGGAAAAGAGGCAGCCAGTGGCATTTTTGTCTAGAATTTGACATTTGGGGAAGTCTTGGTGGTTAGCATTTCTTTTTTTTTTTCTTTTTTTTTTAAATATTTTTATTTTTTTAAGACAACAAAACATAACACACATAGACATACAATGTATACTCCTTTTTTTTTAAACAGCAATTTCGTAACTGTAATCTTCTATTATTTACATTTTCCCCCTTTATTCTTCTTTTTTAAAAAATATTTGTCCTTGTTGTCCCATTGTTTCTTATTTCCATTTTCTTCGTTCATACTATATTTCATACTAAGAATAATACAATATTATAGATTATTATACACACATTTTCCCTTTCTTGACCTTTCTGCATTTATTTTCATTTATTATTTCTAGTCTCCAACCAATCATACCACTTATTCCATATTACATAGTATTCTGTGTCTTCCTTTTCTTTTATCTCTTTTGTTAATTTGTCCATCTCCGCACAGTCTAAGATTTTCCTTATCACTTCTTCCTCTGATGGTATATTCTCATTTTTCCAGAACTGTGCGTAGACTATTCTTGCTGCCGTTGTTATATGTAAGATTAAGTACCGTATTTCTTTACTGTATTTTCTATTTAAGATACCCAGCAGGAAGATCTCTGGTTTCCAATCTACAGGTTGATCTATTATTTCTTCCATCCATCTTCTTATTTTAGTCCAGTATTTTTTTGCAACGGGGCATGTCCACCATAGATGATAATATGTTCCATGTACCTTTTTGCATTTCCAGCATGTCGGTGAGTTGTTCTGGAACATCTTAGCAAGCTTTGCTGGTGGAAGATGCCATCTGTAAAACATCTTCAACTGATTTTCCTTGAATGCCGCAGACATAGTCAGTTTTATGTTTGTTTCCCATATTTTTTCCCATTTCTCCAATTCTATGTTGTATCCGAAATTTTTTGCCCATCTAATCATTGTGTCTTTGACAACCTCATCTTCCATTTTATATCTCAGTAAATATTTATATATATTACTAATTAATTTTATTTCTGTTCCATGTATAATTTTATCCAATTCTTGCGATTCTTTTTGTATTTCATATAATTTTTTGTCCTCTGTATATTTAGATTGGATTTGTGTGAATGTCCACCAATCAATCTCTCTGCCTACATCTTGTTCCAATTCTTGTTTTGTTTTCAGATTTCCCTGTTCATTTACCAATTCTTTGTATCTAATTATCTTATTTATGTCCAGTAGGTTTGGGTGTTTCAGAGCTTCTGTTGGGGATAACCACATTGGAATTCTTATGTAATGTTTTTGTTTTATCTTTTCCCAAGTCTGTAGCAATGCATCCCTAACTATATGTCTTCGAAAGTATCTATGTACTTTATATTTTTCGTCCCATAGAAATGCATGCCACCCCGCTTGCAAGTCGTGTCCTTCAAGTGTTAAAATTCTGGTATTTTCCAATTTCATCCATTCTTTTAGCCAAGTTAGGCTTGATGCTTGGTAATATATTTCCCACTCTGGTAATGCCAATCCCCCTTTATCTTTCGTATCTTGCAAGAGTTTTAATTTAATCCTAGGTTTTTTCCTTTGCCATATAAATTTAGTAACCAATTTATTTAATTCTTGAAAGAATGTTTTCCCTAGTTTTATTGGAATAACTTGGAACAGGAATAATATTTTTGGCAATATATTCATTTTGATCGTTGCAATCCTCCCTAAAAATGAAATTTGTAGGTTTTCCCAATTTTCTAAATCTTTTTTTATCTGGTGTAGTATTTTATCATAATTATCCTCCTTAATCGAGGAGCACTTCGCTGTAAGCCAAATCCCTAAATATTTTATTTTTTTAGTTACGCTTATTTTTGTTTTATCTTCCAATTCGCTTTCCTGTGCCTTTGTAAGATTTTTGGTTATTAATTTGGATTTATTCTTATTAATCTTAAGTCCGGCTACCTCACCAAATTCTTCTATTTTTTGAATTAATTTAGGGCCGGTTTCTAATGGGTCTTCCAAAATAAATACCAAATCATCAGCGAAGGCTTGGACCTTATATTCTTCCTTCTTAATTTTTAAACCCTTTATTTCTTGGTCCTCTCTGATTTTTGTCAGAAGTATTTCTAATGATAAAATAAATAGAAGAGGAGAGAGTGGGCACCCTTGTCTTACTCCTTTAGTTATCTCAATTTTTTCTGTCATTTCGTCATTCATAATTACCCTAGCTGTTTGTTTAGTATATATTTTCTCAACCATCTTTCCAAATTTTGTCCCAAATTCCATGTAGTTCAGTTGTGTTATAATAAATTTCCAATTCAAATTATCAAATGCCTTCTGGGCATCAAGGAAAACCAGTGTAGCTTGTCTTTCAGAGTGGACTTCATAGAATTCTAAGGTGTTCATTATTATCCTCATATTGTTTTTTATCTGTCGTCCTGGTAGAAATCCATTTTGATCTGGGTGGATGTAGTTATTCAAGATTTTTTTAATCCTTTCTGCTATTATTGTTGCAAATGTCTTATAGTCTGTATTCAGTAAAGAAATCGGCCTATAGTTTTGAATTTGTTGCAAGTCTGAGTCTTCCTTAGGGATGAGAGTAATAATTGCTTCAGTCCAAGATGCCGGTATCTTCGCCTCCTCCAGCACCTCATTACAAATCTCCAACATTATCCATTGTAGTGACTCTTGTGTATTTTTATAAAACTCAACCGGAATTCCATCTGGGCCTGGTGATTTATTATTTTTTTGTTTTTTCAATGCTGTTTCTAGTTCTATTGCGGTTATTGGTCTATTCAACATTTCCTTTTGTTCTTCTGTGATTTTGCTCATTTTTGCTGCCTCTATATATTGTTTAACTTTATCATCTGCTATATCTTCCTGATAGTATAGCTTTGAGAAGAAATTTTGTATTATGTTCTTTTTCTCTTCCCGTCTATATTGTACTGTTCCACTTTCATCTTGTAGTTGATGTATTGTTCTTTTACCTTTTTCTTTTTTTAATTTATAGGCCAACCATCGACCGGTTTTATTCGCGTTTTCAAAGTAATTTTGTTTCGCCATCCTAATTTTCTGTGCCATTTCTTTTTGTGTTGTCAGATTAATCTTGTGTTTTATAATATTCCATTTTTCTTTTATCTTTTTGTTTTGTGGATCCTTCTGTAGGTCACTTTCTGTTTCTTTAAGTTCTTCTTGCAGTTTTTCTTGTTGAAGTCTCCTATCTTTATTTTTCTTAGAGTTGTATGCAATTGTCAATCCCCGAATGTAGGCTTTTGTAGTATCCCACAAATTTTGTGTTGATGTCTCTTCCTTTTTATTTACCTGAAAAAATAATGTCAGTTCCTTTTCTAGCATCTGTATATATTGTTTGTCTTTACATAGTCTTTGATTCATTGACCATCTTTTTCTCTGTTTCTGGCCTTTCCATTTTATTGTTATTGGGTTGTGATCTGCCCAGTCATTAAGTCCTATTTCAATTTCCTCTATCCCGTTCTGTATTTCTGTTGTTAGCATTTCTTATCAAGTGTGGGTAATTTTAAATCAGAAAGCTGAAAGGAGGTAAACACTTGTTCATAGCTGACTTTATGCCTTACGGCAGGCTCTGAGGTTGTTAATAAGGAAGAAGGGGAACATATACACTGACTCCAAGTATGGTTATGGAGTCTTGAATACTTTTGGAGAAGAGAAAAGTAAGAGGATTGATTAATAGTAAAAGGGAAAGAGTTGGCTCATGTAAAGTTGATAGAAGATGTATTGTGCTAATTGTAAAAATTCTTTTTCTTTCAGTATAGCTTTGTTCAGCCACCATCTTAGTTTCTTTCTAGTTCCTTTCCACATCATTCTAATTGGATTATGATCTGCCCAAATATTAGGTTCTATTTCAATCTCCTGTATCATAGTCTTTAAATCATAGGAAGTCCATATCATATCAATTCGTGACCAGGATTTATGCCTATTTGAGTAAAATGTATATTGTGCTTTATCTGGGTTCATTTCTCTCCATATATCTTGTATGCCTAATTCATCTTTCATCTTTAGAAAAGAATTAGATAAGGTATTTCCCCCTTTTTTCCCTTGTTTATAGCTCTTATAATCCTGTTTTGCATCAGCTATCGCATTAAAGTCTCCAAGAATACAAAGATTTTGATAGTTTAGTTCCATTAATTTATCATATAATTGCTGAAAAAATTGGTCTTGTTTCTCATTGGGGGCATATATCGCAATCATCAAAATTTGTTTTTGATTCCATGTAATTTCCACCATTAATAGTCTTCCTTCATCATCAACATAAATTTGTTTTGGATTCATCTTCTCTTTTATATAAAGGGCTACCCCTCTTTTCTTTTGCAATGCCGACGAAAAATAAAGTTTGCCTATTTTTGGTTGTTCTAAGAATCTAAAGTGTTGTCTTTTTATATGCGTCCCTTGAAGACAGATTATATCCATTTTCAATTTTTGTAGTCTATAAAATATTTTACCCCTTTTTGATGGGGAGTTAAGACCATTTATATTTGTTGAAAAAATTTCAATTTCTTCCATAATTTTAGTTGTATTTGGATCTCAGTCTTCTAGGAGAAGTTATCTGTCTCTGATCTTTGGGCCTTACATCTTCTTCTGATTGGGTCTTTTTAGGTTCTTCCTCTTCTGTTTGTTTCGATGCTCCTGCTTCTGTCATTTCCTCTGGTTTCTTAGACCTGATATCGCCTTCTTCCAGAAAGGTTCTATGATTGTTAAAAAATTCCTCTGCTTTAAGTGGAGTATCCAATCTGTATCTTCTCGAGTCCCAAAAGATTAATAATCCTTCTGGGACCAACCATCTAAAATTCACTCCTTTATTCAGCAGTTTCCTTGTCAAAAATTGATATTCTCTTCGAGCTTCTCTTATTCTCTTCAGGATCTGTTTAAGAATTACAAGTTCTTTATCTTTATATTTCAATGGCTGGTCTCTTATTGCTCTCAAAATCTCATCTCGTGTTGATCTTTTGAGAAATCTTACGTGGACCTCTCTGGGAACTCTATTTCTTCTTGCATAGCTTGAATTGACTCTAAAAACCTGATCCATTTCTTGTTTCATTTGATCCATTTCCATTCCAAGTCGTTCCACCAGTAACTCACTCATCAACTCTAACAGGTTCTCATCTTTCTCTTCTATGATATTTTGGAATCTTAAGAAGTATGATGCCCTTTCCATCTCCATGACAGCCATGCTGTGTTCCAATTCCGCGTTTACTTGCGCCAATCTCTGGTTCTCATCTTGTAATGCTTCTAGTTTCTGATCAACCATCTCTGACTTATCCTCTATTTTTTGCATTCTTTGTTGAGTGTCTATCATCGCCTGTTGGAAAGTTTCCATTTTTTGATCCATTTTAAGAAGATCACTTTTCAAGTCTTCATAATTTTTATCCAAACCTTTTTTCATTTCCATTTTGGAATCTGCAATTGCTTGAAGTATCGCTTGCGTGTCTTTTTGTTGAGTTTCCTGTTGTAAAAATGTAGTAATTGATTTTTGAGGGGCTGGGCTCACCGAGGTTGAAGCAGGGGCCGAAGAGCCCTTCTTCACCCCTTTCGCCAAGTTTGAAACGCTCATCTTCTAATTGTTATGTTTATTTATATTCCACTGGGGAGCCCGATGGCTAATTATAATCCACCAGAGGGCCCGATGGCCAATTATAATCCAATGCCCTCCTATTATCAGGAGACAAGGCAAACGTACTTTGAAAGGAAAAAAAGGAAAAAAGAAAGGAAAAAAGAAAAAAAATACTAATAATTCCAGCACAGAGCTAGTTAAGGGGAAAAAAGGAACAGCAAAAACCTTCCACAACCATCTAAGGGAGGGAAAGTAAAAAAAGAAAAAAAGCAGACAAAAAGGCCAAAAAGAAAAAGGATGTATTTATATCCAAAGAAAAAACCAAAAAAAGAAAAGAAAAAAAATTGTCATGTAAAGAACAAAAATATTATAAAGGAAGATGATCTAATTATAAATTTAAAAATTTATTCCACAACCACCCAAAAACAAAAAAGAAAAGAAAAAAAAACAAAACCCAAAAGATAAATTCCCTTCTCTTATATTTTCCTTTGCTGTAGGGAATATACAGCTAGCTAAAAAAGACCAGACAGTCACAGACTAAAAAAAAAAAGCTTCCCTCTCAGTAGCTTTTGAGAGAGATAAGGATGTCTGGGCATGCAGCCAAGTGTCTGGGCGTTGGGCCAAGTATTGCAGCTGAATAAACAAAACTATCAGAGAACAAAGAGAGGAAAGTTACAATGTAGCCGCTAGGTGGTAAAAAAGAAAAAAAAAGTATCCAAAGGTGGAAACACAGTTTAAAAGTTCTTTAAAGTTAATAAAAAGAACAGGAAAAAAAACAGAGTGGCTTTTTCCAATTATTAAGTCTTCCTCTCCTTCCAAAAATAAGATGATTTCTCCAATTAAAGAATTTTAAAGTAATCCAAATCAGTTCTTCTTAAAATCACTTAAACCGCCATTTACATTGGGGGGGGAACAAATCCACCTCCTCCCTCCCTTCAGGCTTCCAGCTTCGAATTAAAGACAGGCTATCTTTCTTTTTTCAATAAAGTCCACTTCATAAAGAGAAAAGAAGCATAGTCTCACCCATCCTGGCTACTTGCCTTTCAAATCAGCTGTTTTCTGTCTCCGACGATCAGCTGAGAATGGCGGCTCGCATAAATGCGATCCGCCTTTCTTTTGCTGGTTCCAGGGGCTGCTTTGGGTTCGGCAAGCCGGCTACCGCCAGCTCCCATTCCTCAAAGGTTCGCTCTTCGGTGGCCACCCCTCCAGGGTGGCATTTAGCCCAAATGGGCCCGCCAGCGAAGAAATTTCGGACCCGGGGAGCGGAGCAATCTTCCCCGGGTCTACAGTCAGCGACGTCACCAGAAGCATTTTTTTTTTAAATAAATAAGAAAGAAGAAACCTCCATTCAAAATGTATGGGATACAGCGAAAGCTTATTTTAGGGGCATGGCTATAACCTATGTTGCCAAAAAGAATAAAGAAAAGAAACAAACACAGCTTAGATTGAAAGAACAACTTAGTAACTTGGAACTGGAGCTATGAAATGATCCACAAAAGAAAAAATTGAAGACACAAATGGAATTAATAAAACACAAATTAAATTTACTGGAGATGGATATAAGGGCACAACAGATTAAACGATGTAAACAGAATTTTTTTGAAAATGCCAATAAACCCGGAAGATGGCTGGCATATAAATTGAAAAAAGAAAGAGAAAAAAGACTGATAAGTAAATTACAAGATTCAAAAGGCCAATTATACTGCCATAATGATGCAATTAAAAAAATTACTACAGCTTATTATGAGACACTTTATAAGACTGAGGTGGTTTCGAATGAGGCAATACAGGAATATTTAAAAGAAGTGGATCTTCCAAAGGTACCAGAGAATATGCAATACATACTAAATGAGAACATAACAATGATGGAGATTACAGAGGCGATAAAAAGGCAAAAGAAGGATAAAACTCTGGGACCTGATGGTCTCCCTGCAGAATTCTATATAGCTTTACAAGACATTGTCAGCCCGATTTTGAAAGATCTTTGTAATGAAGCCTTTTCAGAGACAAAAATACCAAATTCATGGAAAGAAGCCAACATTTCTCTTATACCTAAAGAAGACACTGATCTTACACAAATTAAAAACTATAGACCAATATCGTTATTAAACGTGGATTATAAAATATTTACTACAATAATGGCAGAAAGAATGAAGAAATTTCTGACTGAATTCGTCCATTCAGACCAAAATGGCTTTTTACCAAAAAGACAGATAAAGAATAATTTAAGGATTATTTTAAATGTGTTGGAATATTACGAAAACCATCCGGGGAAACAGTTGGCGCTTATATTTCTTGACGCGCAAAAAGCTTTTGATAATCTTAATTGGCAATTTTTGTTTCAACAGTTGAAGGAGATGGACTTTGGCGAAAATTTTATAAATGCAATTCAAGCAATTTATAATAAGCAATCAGCAAGGATACTTATAAATGGAGATTACACAGATAGCTTTGAAATCAAAAAAGGCACAAGACAGGGATGTCCACTGTCCCCTTTGTTATTCATTTTTACATTGGAAGTGTTGGCTAGGAATATTAGGCAAGATATTGAGATTAAAGGATTGGAGATAAAAGACCAAAAATACAAACTACAGGCTTTTGCAGATGATTTAGTTTTTATTTTGGAGGAACCATTAGAAACAGCTGTTAAACTCTTGTGGAAAATAGAGAAATTTGGAGAAGTGGCGGGGTTGAAGATAAATAGGGAAAAGACCAAAGTATTAACGAAGAATTTAACAGACAAACAAAAAATTCAATTTGCTAAAAAGACAAACCTTCAAATAGCTAAAAAAGTTAAATATTTAGGTATCCATTTAACTTCAAAATACACAACAATAAAAGAGGACAACTATGAGAGACTATTAAAACAAATAAAAGTGGATTTGGAGAAATGGAAAAATCTTCAATTATCATTGCTAGGAAGCATAGCGACTGTTAAGATGAACATTTTACCTAAGCTAATTTTTCTTTTTCAAACGGTTCCTGTTAAGTTAAATCAAAAATTCTTCGATGAATTGAACGCTACAATAATGAGATTTATATGGCAAGGGAAAAAAGCTAGAATTAAAATTAAATTATTACAAGATTCCAAAGACAGAGGGGGCTTTGGACTCCCGGATTGGAGACTTTACTATCAGGCAACTATTTTGCTTTGGCTTAAAGAATGGATCACATTGAGAAACAAACGACTTCTCTATTTAGAGGGGCATGATCTGCAATTAGGTTGGCATGCATTTTTGTGGTATGAGAAAAATAAAGTACATAAATATTTTCAAAGTCATGCTATAAGGAATGTATTGTTTTCAGAGTGGGAAAGAATTAAACATAAAATTTACATGAAAATACCTGAGTGGCTCTCGACAATGGAAGCCTTTTCCTATCCAAATTTAATTAACTATGATAAACTCGTTAGTTATAAAGATATTTTGGATAAAGACGGGAAACTTAAAGACAGACAAACTCTTCAGCAACAGGGTATCGACTTAACATGGTGGTCTTACTTGCAAATTCAGACAAGATATGAAAAAGATATAAAGTCTACAGGATTCTATAAAGAACAGACACCATTAGATAAAATATTGCTAAAAACAGATGAAAACTTGATTAAAAAACTCTATAAATTTCTGCTAAGATGGAAGATGGAAGAAGAACAAGTAAAAGAAACAATGATAGTATGGGCCAAGAACTTTGGATATTCTATAGACTTAGAAGATTGGCAAAAACTGTGGGATCGAAATATCAAACTTACTAAAGCGGTTGCATATAAGGAGAATTTATATAAAATGTTTTACAGATGGCATATGACACCAGTTAGACTAGAGAAAATGTTTAAAAATGTATCAAATATTTGTTGGAAATGTAAACAAAAACCAGGAACTTATTATCATATCTGGTGGATATGCCCTAATGCAAAGAAATATTGGTTTAAAATCCATATATGGTTAGAAAAGATGACTAAGATACAGATAGAATTCAAACCGGAACTGTTTTTATTAGGAATATTAGGATCTAACTACGGAAAAGAGAATGAATATTTAATTTTACATATATTAACAGCTGCGAGAATAGCATTTGCCCAATTTTGGAAAAATGAAAAGATACCACCTGATCAGATTATTATTACGAAAATATTGGAATGTGCAGAAATGGATAGATTAACTTTAGAAATCAAAGAGAAAGAAGATACAATTTACTTTAAAACATGGGAAAATTTTTATCAATGGTTAGCAATAAGACAGAATGAAAAAAGGTTATGAAATTAAATAATACAAATGATGTATTTTTTTTCCAATATTATTTTTTAACTTTTCTGTTAGATGTTTATTTTTAACTATAAGTAATTATAATTAATAAGCATTATATTAGTATTTATATGTAATTATATTTAGTTAGTAATACATTATTAATAGTATACTGATTATTGTTATTTACAGAATGAATGATATGTATTGGTTAAGTTTTTATTATTAATAGTGATAAATTTATTTACTATAGTTTTTTAGTATTATGTTAACTATGCACATGTAATATGTATACCTGGACGATAGTCTGCTTGCTAAAGCGTTGATTTATTGTTGGGGGTAACCCCATTATTGTATCTACCCCTACCCCTGGTCTAATCCTTGTTTTTTCACCCTATGTTATACCTTTACCTACCTTTCCCTTTTTATCCCCATAAAAATAATAAAACATATTCAAAAAAAAAAAAAAGATGTATTGTGGAAGAAGAAAAGAAAGAAGTTAGGCCAGAGTGGCAGAAGGGAAGGGAAGGAATGGATAATAGAAGGAAGAAGCAGGAAAGTTGCTTTTAAGTTGGTTTGCACAGACTTGTGAATTGCATGCATTAAGCAGGGAGACTGCCATTAACGTGGTCAGCTCAAACATGTGATGGAAAGAGAGAAAAATGGAAAATAGAAGAAAGTGGGAAGTAGATGTTGCAAGATGGGAGACAGATGTTGAAAAGAAAGAAAGAAAGAAAGAAAAGCAATAGTTAGGACACAGAAGCAGCCACTGGGGGGGGGGTCGCAAGGGATGGTTGATAGTTTTTTTTAAAACAGGATGGTTGTATTTATACTTTAGTTAAACAAATCTGTGATAAATACAAGTAAATAAAAAGCTTTACAACATTTAGTGGTGAGGCCATTTCAATATAGGCCTCAACTGAAAAGCTGTCTTTGTCCCTTTGAAATGATGTATGGGAGGCTTTTGTTATATGAAGTGTAATGTATTGGTCACAACTGTTTTGAATCACTTGCTTGAATGTCTGACCTAGATTCTGTTGTTATGTAACGGCTGCTGTTATTTAAGCCAGACTTGCTGTCTCCAGGCTGGTAATTAGGTTTTGGGCGGGAAACTGTTACTTTAAACCTATTGGCTGCCGCCTGGAGGCTAACCATATAAATAGCTGCGCAGCAGCTATTTGAGTTGCTTCTGTTCTGAGTTAATAAACTTGTTTGCTGTTTCAACACTCTGCCTCGTTCAATGCCTTCAAGAACCGAATACTTAACAGTGGCGATGAGGATGGGATGTGCTGCTTCATCATAAGAGTCTGAAGTCACTAGGGGGTGAGGCCAGCACAGAGCCTGGCAGGAACTATGTTCCCCCCTCTCGGTCTGCCAAGCAAGCCACGCTGGAGACCACCACGCCCTAAGGATCCGTCCTAGGGCCTACGCAGAAGCCAGCAGCACAAGGCAACGCAAGCAACAAGAAACGCAAGGAACTCACCATGGCGAAAGTGGGGAAACTCGAAGAGTTCGACGTCAACCACATGTAGGATGGGCGTCCTACATTTCCCGCGTAGAAAACTACCTCCACACCAACCAGGTCGCCGAAGATGGAATGAAGGCTGCGACCCTCCTCTGCGTGTGCGGCCCCGCCACCTTCGACATTGCAGAAAACCTGGTCGCCCCGCCGCCGCTCGAGTCCGTCACCTACGCGGACTTGAAGAAAAGGCTCCGAGACCATTTTGAGCCAAAATTATCCGTGATAGCGTGGAGGCACGCTTTTGAGCAGCGGGAGCAACAACCCAGCGAATCAGCCACAGAATTCATCGCCGCTCTTCGTCAAGCATCCCGACTCTGCAATTTCACAGATTTGGAGGAGAGACTAAGGGACCGTCTAGTCTGCGGCCTCCGGAATCGAGAGCTCCAACAAAAACTTTTCGCTAAGGAGACTCTCTCGCTACAGGAGGCCTTGAAGGAGGTCATGGCGGACGAAGCCGCCGGAGGGGCCGTTAAAGCGCTGCGGCCCTCCAAAAGTGCGTCAAGCACCGAAGCAGTCCACCACGAGGACGCCGAGCAAATGGAAGACACCGACTCAGACTATGAAGTCGACAAGCTACAGAGGCACCAAGAGAAGGGACCGAGGCCAGCTGACAAGGCAGTTCCGTTCCTTAGGTGCATGGGTTGCAGAGGCCGCCATCAATGCACGGAATGTCGTTTCCGTACAGCAACGTGCCGAGCGTGTGGCAAGTCAGGCCACATTGCCGCCGTCTGTCAAGGTCGCCAGAGGGACCATCCACAGGAAGACTCAATCAGGAGAGGTACCGGGGCCCCGGGGCAAAACCGAGTAGGGTTCTGCGCCAGCCGAAGGAGCGTTCTCCGCACTGGTGCCCATCGCCCCCTTAAGACAAAGCTTCGACTCCAAGTCAAGCTTCAGGGAGTTCCATGTAAGATGGAACTAGACACAGGCTCAGCCATGTCCATCATCTCTATAGGAACATTTAGGCACATATGCAGCCGCAGCAATAGATGGGCCAAACTTCGGCCATCTAATTTAATGCTTACCGACTTCCAAAACTCCCGAGTGGCGGTCAAGGGCGAAGCCACACTTCTAGTGAATTTCAAGGGGTTTGCAGGCCCACTTGATGTTGTTGTGGTAGAAGGCCAACGCACAAGCCTCATAGGGCTCGATTGGTTTGACGCATTGGGCATTCAAGTAACCGGCATTCACCGGATACAAGCGGCAGATTTGTCTTCAGTCTGCCAAGAATTCTCAGATGTTTTCAGTTCACGCCTAGGGGAGTACAAGGGTCCTCCGATAGCCTTCAAGCTTGATCCTATGGTAACGCCAATACGGATCAAGCCTCGTCGAGTGCCTTTTGCTTTAAAACAAAAAATCGACGCAGAGCTGGACAAGCTGGTCAGTCAGGGGGTATTGTATCGACAGTGGGGAGTGGGAGACCCCCATAGTAACGCCACTAAAGGCCAATGGGGAAGTGTGAATATGCGCTGACTACAAGTGTACCATTAACCGGGCACTTCAGCAGCACGCGTACCCAGTGCCAGTTGTCAGCCATATTTTGGCGTCATTGCAAGGTGGCCGCGTGTTCGCCAAATTAGATTTGGCACAGGCCTACCAACAGCTGCTGGTGGACGAGGCCACGGCAGCCGCCCAAACCATCGTCACCCATCGGGGGGCCTTCAAGGTCAAGCGCCTACAGTTTGGGGTGAGTGTAGCCCCAGGGATTTTCCAGGGAGTAATGGAGCGAATGCTTAAGGGCATTCCAGGGGTCTGGCCATACTTCAATGATGTTCTCATCGCCGGAGAAACCACAGAGGTCCTGGCTGAATGGCTTAGAGCCGTCCTTCAGCGGTTCCGCACAGCGGGACTCAGATTAAAGAAAGAAAAATGCAAGATTGGGGTTGAGTCAAGGGAGTTCTTGGGGTTCCACATCGATGCCGACGGCATCCATTCGGCGGACTCAAAGCTGAAAGCGATTCAGCAGGCCCCAAGCCCAAAGTCCAAGGGAGAGCTTCAGGCCTTTTTGGGCCTTCTTAATTTTTACCATGCCTTCCTTCCAAACAAGGCCACTGTGGCAGCGCCGTTACACCGGCTCTTGGACAGACAAGCCCAGTGGAAGTGGACCAGCGTCCACGAAAGGAGTTTCCAAGCAGTCAAATCACTGCTGTCCTCGAACTCTGTACTCACGCATTTTAACGAAAGGCTGCCAGTCTGTATCGCATGTGATGCATCTCCGTATGGGGTTGGGGCTGTGTTGAGCCATTTGTTGGCTGATGGGAAACAGTCTCCCATCGCCTACTATTCTAGGATCCTGTCGTCCGCAGAGCGCAACTATGCGCAAATTGATAAGGAGGCTTTGGCAATCGTGGCTGGAGTTAAAAAATTCCACGACTACTTGTACGGTCACCAGTTCACAGTCTTTACAGACCACAAGCCACTCCTAGGGTTGTTCACTACGAACAAACAGACACCCCAGATTCTGTCGCCTCAAATGTTGAGGTGGTCTATTTTTCTGTCAGCCTACAACTACAGGCTGATTCACAAACCGGGCAAAGAAATGGGCCATGCAGACGGCCTTAGCAGGTTGCCCCAACCACATGTAGAGCCAGCTCCAGCTGCACGCATCCTGGCTATCCAGGATCTGCCGGAGTCTCCCTTTCACACTGGGGACGTAGCTGCTGAGACGGCAGCTGACAAAATACTGAGTCGTGTATTGAATTGGGTGCACACAGGATGGCTAGACAAATGTCCAGGCCCAGAATTTCAGAGCTTTTTCATGTGAAAAGATGAGCTTTCAGCTCATAAAGGGTGCATCCTTGGGGCGGAGCCAGCTGTCAGAGGGGGCGGAGCCAGCTGTCAGAGCGAGCGGCAGTGCGAACGGTCTTTCCAGCATCACCAATCGCTTATCCCAGGTTCGTGGGGCTCTTTCGAGCCGAGAGAAGCCTCGTAGGGGCGGCGGAAGGTGTGGGCGACCGGCTGTTCTGTCGTTGGTGGCGACTGACTTCGGGAAGTGGGTGAAACCCAGAACTGAGCGGACCAGGAAGAAGGCAACCAGTAATGGCCGCCAAATGAATTGACAGCTGGACGGAGCTAGCGAAAAAAAATTGCAGAACGACGGTGTATTGGACTTGACTTGATCGTTTTTTCCTGAAGCCTTTGTGAGTAGACTTGGAAGACGCAATTAAAGGGATTGCTGAAAACGAAAGTCTGGCAAAAAGTGTTGGAGTAGCGGTGAGGAGGTGGCGAGTGAAAGTGGTAAGAAGAGAGGCCGGAAAAGGCCCGATCAGGAGGAAGCCAGGAAGCAAGGATTAGAGACTCAGAGTTATCTTAAAGGGGACAATAATTTCATATCTTAATTGACGCCGAGGATTTGTTTGAAATTCCTGACTTTTTTGGCTTTGATTTTGACGTTGGAGCGGATTGGCTGACGAAAAGGTGGCTTCTTTGGGAAGGAACAGTGATTGTTTGACAGGAGGAACTGGAGTGGGACAATAATTTGCAGCTTTAAAAGGAGCTCGCCGAGAGAAGGGGAATTCAAGAGAGACTGAAGGGTATATTGGACTATTAAATTATAATCTTATAAGTTAGAACAAAAATTGGGGAAGCTTAAAAATAATATTTGTTACTGTGGTATTAGAATTTGAAGCATATTGATAGATTTATATTTACAGACTACGAAAGTGATAAAAAGTGGAAGGAAGAAAAGAGGGAAGTGAAAAGTGGAGATTTTGGAGAAATAGTAAGTGGTGGGAAAGTATACAAAAAATGGCAAGTAATCCAAATCTGACTAAGATTGGCGGGGGAAAGAAAAATGCAATACAAAGTTCTAGTCCCATGAGTCAGAAATCGTTAGATGATATGCTTCAAAAGGAGCATTCTAACTCATTTAGAGACCTTCAGGCAATGATGCAGGCAATGCAGGAAGCTATGTCGAAGAATCACGAGGAAATTAAAAGGAGTTAGAAGCAGTAAGGAGTGATACAGGAGAAATGAAAGAGAAGATTCAGGTAATGGATGGAAGATTTGAAGCCTTCCAACAGCAAATTGCAAAAAACGAACAGAAGCTATTGGAAGTAGAACGAAGAATGGACAATGAGGAAAAGAAGGTCGAAGAGATGAATAAAAATTTAATCTTGGCTAATAAAGAATTAGTGACAGCAGTGACGATACTGGAAGCGGAGAAGGTGGCCCAATACCTCAGATTTCAAAATGTCATAGAGGAGAGAGGGGAAGATCTTCAAGATAAAATGGCAGATCTACTGATTGGAGCTCTGGGGATAGACAAAGAGGAGATGGTTGCTGCAATGGATGAGACTTATAGGGTGCAGACAAACTACGGGAGAAGACACAACCTGCCTAGAGAAGTTCACGTGAAATTTATAAAAAAGACAATTAGAGATGAAATACTACATAAGACACGTGATGAACAGCTGGAATATAGAGGGAAACAAATTATAGTGTTAAAACAAATACCTAAAAGAATGAGAGATCTACGGAAGAACTATCAATTTCTGACGTCTAGACTGCACCAAAGTAATGTGAATTTCAGATGGTTAACACCAGAGGGGATTGTCGTGACCTGGCAGGAGAAGAGATTCAGGTTGGATACATTTGAGAAAGCTGAAGATTTTTATAGACAATATTGTTTCTCAGAGGAAGAGTTGGGAGATCACAGAGAAGGGAATGTTATGGTTGAAAGAGGAGATGTTGAACGAATGATGGATAAAAGAGGGACAGAGCAGGTTATAGAGGAAGTAAAAGAGGAAGGAGGACAAGATGGATTAGAACAGCAGGGGAAGCCCTGAGGAGTTGAAGGAAATAAGAATTACTCGAAGCACTAAGGCACAACAGAAACAAGATAATGGGAGAGGAGTATAGGATATGGTCCACGAATATTAGGGGTTTGAACTCACCAGTAAAACGTCGGAAAGTTTTTAGTAAACTTATTAAGTTAAATGCGGATGTTATTACATTACAAGAGGTTCACATAAAAAACGATCAAAAGTATTTATTAGAACAACCTAAATTAGGAAGACTATACACCTCATTAGATGAGGGGAAAAAAAGAGGAATTGCATTGTATGTCAAACAGGAGATAGCTTCCAAACAAATTTATAAGGACAAAGAGGGAAGGATTTTGATAGTGGAGGCTAAACTGAACAAAAAAAATATAATAATTGTTGTAGTTTACTCACCAAACGGAGCCCAAGCATCCTTTTTTAAGAATCTACACAGTAAGCTTAGCGACATAGAAGGAGATGGGGTTTGCGTGATTGGAGATTTCAATGCGATAGTAGATAGAATAAAAGATCATAATAGTAACGCGATAAGGAAAGGAAACAAAAAAAATACTTCCCCGAACTTTTTTTGAGATGTGCATAGACCTTAACTTACAAGACATATGGAGGGAACGAAATAAAGATAAAAGGGAATATACATACTATTCTAACAGACATAGTTCGTGGACCAGGATTGATATGTTATGGCTTTCAAAAAAACTAGATTCGGTAATTCAAGGAATTAATATAGAACCCAGTCTCTGGGCGGATCACAACCCTATAAGTTTTTGCTGGAAAGGACAAAGGAGCCGGCCAAGATGGACTCTTCAAAGAGTGATTCTTAGAGAAAAAGAGTTTCAGGAAAAGATGGAGAAAGAAATGCACCTTTTTTTTCAAACGAACAAAAATGGGGATACATCCCTGCAGAACACCTGGGACACAGCTAAAGCATATATGAGGGGAATTGCAATTTCATATATGGCCAAGAGAAATAAGGAAAAAACAACAACATAGAATAAGATTAGAGGAAGAATACAAACAGGCTGAAATACAATATCAGGGTGACCTAAACAATAAAAGATTGAAAAGTAAAATGGATTTAATTAAACATAAACTTTGCATAGAAGACTCCGAAAAGTTAGCACAACTTAAGGCCGCCAAGCAAAACAATTTTGAATTCGCGAATAAACCTGGAAGATGGTTGGCGTATAAATTGAGAAGGCAGAAAGAGAAGCAACAGATTGTTAATTTGCAAGATGAGGAAGGAGAGATTCAACATGATGAGATCATTAAAAGGGGAATTGCTCAAAGATACTATGAAAATTTATATAAGAGGAGTGAGGGACAAAGTGTAGAAAAGATAATAGACTATCTGGAAAAGACAGATACACCGAAGATACCAGAGGAAATAAGAATTATGCTAAACGAGGAAATTAGTATGACTGAAATAACTAAGGCTATTGGTAAAAAAAACAACAACAAAGCGGCCGGCCCAGATGGAATACCACTGGAACTGTATAAAGAGCACCAAAATGTACTTAACCAACACCTACTAGAAGTTTTTAATGACGTTCTAATTGAAGCGAAAATACCTAAATCCTGGTTAGAGGCAAATATAGTATTAATACCAAAAGAAGATGCGGAAAGGACACAGATACAAAACTATAGGCCCATCTCCCTATTAAACGTTGATTACAAGATTTTTGTGTCAATAATGGCAGAGAGATTTAAAAATTATTTAATTGACTTTATGCATTGTGATCAAAATGGTTTTCTTCCGAATAGACAGACTAAGCGAAATATAAGGACAATTTTAGACGTGTTGGAATATTACGAACTACACAGCGATCGTCAACTGGCACTTTTATTTTTGGACGCACAAAAGGCATTTGATAATGTTGAGACAACAGGGGATGCCTTTGGAATGGTGGTCCTACCTTCAGATACAAGCAAGATACGTGAAAGACAAGAAAGAATGGGGAATTAATAGACAAGATACGGGGCTTGACAAAATACTATTAGGTTCGGAGAAAAAACAAGGGGGGGAAGATTGCAACGCTTGGGATCCGATGGATTTAACACCCAACCATCTGCCAATTTGAATTGACCGGAAGGAATGTGGAGTGGGGCTGCCTGGGAACACTTTAAAACATTGAATGGTAAGGGGGGGGGCCCTCAGATCCTGTCTAGCATGCCTTCAGTCAGTTTTTCTTAATAAAGATTCCTGTTGGAAGAAACGTTCCAAGAGTTCTGTCTTCTTAAGATGTAAATTGAGGTGGGTCCTTACATTAGACAGGATCTGCAAAATTGGTCAACCTGGAAGGAAGAACCTTGCCGGGGGACTTTGCAAAAAATACCATGTCAGACGACGAAGCGGGGAAGGGGGAAAGCCCCCCGGAGAGGGAGCCGTTGCCCCGACTGGAAACCTGCCAAATATCTGGATCTGAAGGTTCAGATTCCTAAGGAGAAGAGGTGGTGGAGACGCGTAACCACAAGCCTCGGTGGTCAATGGGCGTTGGAAAGAAAGGCGAGTGGGAAAAGAAATCAAGAAAGGTGACCCTGAGACGGGGGGCCAACCAACCAGGATGGAAGCAGGAGATGGAAAGATCCCTGCACACAAGCGAAGATGAAGGAAGCTGGGCACAGCACTCGAACTGGATCCTAGAGAAAGCTATCGACTTGATGAAGAGAACCCTCAGCTCCCTAGGAGAGGAGGATCCTGAGCCCCACGGCCGCACCAACTCCTGGAGCCACAACTGGAGAGACACTGAGGGGGAATTAGAACCTGCAGCCCCAGGGACATCCGCTGATCCAGTAGTCCGCACCCCCCGCCGACCTGCAGATGGCGATCCGGATGGAAGACAATACCGACAAGAAGGCACCGATCCATTAAAAGACTCCCGCCGCTGGACGCGAAATTCAAGGGGGAGCCGACACGCTTGGGGTTTTTCCTAACCCAAGTCCTTGGCTACATGGAGGAACACGGGCGGCACATCCCTAGCGACAAAGCCCGTATCCGGATCGTGCAATCTGCTCTGGACGGGCCGGCCACTGATTGGGTGGTGAATTTGCATGATTCCAATGCCCCAGAGCTCAACGACTTCAACCGTTTCATGTCCTCTCTGAGAAGGCGATTTGAAGACCCCCTGGCTGATCGCAAAGCACGCGAAAGAATCAAAACGATGAGGCAAGGCAGATGGCCAGTAGCTGAATATACGCAAGAATTCCGAACCATTGCCAGCAAGCTGAACTGGCCGGAAGACATCCTCCTTAGCCATTTCAAAGATGGTCTAAATTACGACCTATACGACGCTTGCCTGCCCCGGGGGAACCCACACCAACTCGACGAATGGTACGTCCTGGCAGAGGAAGGAGATCGACCTACTGAAGAGGCACTGCTGAGGAAAACAATGGAGCCTCTCACCACCTGAACCGATGCGCGAACCAGCGAAGCCATCGGCTATGGCCAAGAAGCCAATGGGCTGTTTCAAATGAGGGAGAGAGGGGCATCGGGCTGTAGAATGCCACTCGAAAGCCCCCCAGCACAACCCAGACAGACCACCGGCCAGCAAATCCGGGAAGTCCCCAGCTAAGTCAAAAGAATCTGCCATGAGAGGGATAGAGGCTGTGGAATCCCCTACCTCCGCCCATCGTGGGGAAAGAGCTCCAGCCTACACCGTAGGGCCGGTGGATGTCCCAGATGACAGCTCGGAGGGCAAACCACTGGTAAGTGGATCCATCCCACCCATCCTCAAGACAGTGACTATATTAGCCCCCTCCATGCCTGAAGCTGTCAAAGTGAAAGCCTTAATAGACTCTGGCTGCACCTGCTGCCTCATTAGCACGACGCTAGTGGGAAATTTGGGCATTCCGGTGAGGAGGCTGGAACAACCAATCTCATTTGGCCAGTTAGATGGGTCCATAGCAGGGGGGGTGCCAGCTACCCTAGCCACGTTACCAATCCACCTATCCCTGGGAAATCATGAGGAAGACATAACGTTTGTAGTGACCCCAGGCATGGAATGCCCGATGATCCTAGGGCTGGAATGGTTAACAAAATGGAACCCCTGGGTAAATTGGAGGACGAAAGAAATCAATTTCCCGAAAGAGGACCCTACAGACTTAAAACCCCAAGGGGATCTACCAAAATTAAAAACGGAAATAGCGTCCATGGGAGAAGAAAAGGGGCTACCAGAAATACCAGAGGAATACAGAGATCTGGCTGAAGTTTTCAGTGAGGAGAGGGCGGATGAGCTTCCCCCCCACTGACCCACGGACTGTGCCATAGAATTCAAGCCCGGGGCAAAACTCCCGAAGCCCAGATTATATCAATGAGCCCAAAGGAGAAGGAGGAAATGGAGAGATTTATAAAGAAAAACCTAGAAAGGGGGTTCATTGAACCAGCCAAGCCTAAGGTGGCCGCTCCGGTCCTCTTTAGAGAGAAGAAGGACGGCTCTCTACGCTTATGCGTGGACTACCGCCTATTGAATGCAATCAGTGAAAGCAACCTATACCCCCTACCCCTCATGAAGGACATGTTATCACATCTCTCGAAAGGATTTTTTTTTACTAAACTAGATCTAAGGGAAGCGTATTACCACGTGAGAATTAGGGAAGGGGATGAATGGAAAACCGCATTTAACTGCCCAATGGGGTGCTACCAATTTAAAGTTTTGCCATTTGGATTACAAGGGGGGCCCGCAGTATTTATGCAATTATTCAATGAGGTACTAAGGGAGCACCTATTTAAGGGGGTCCTGGTTTATTTAGACGACATCCTTATCTTCACCGAATCAAAAGAGGAACATGTCAACCTAGTCAGAGCGGTTTTAAAGAAACTGCGAGCCGCCCACCTATATGCCAAATTATCAAAATGCGAATTTCACCAGGAAAGAATAGACTACTTAGGTTACCGCATATCCCCACAGGGCATTGAAATGGACCCAGAAAAGGTCAGGGCAGTATTAGAATGGGCACCACCTCGCACAAGAAAGCAACTGCAAAGTTTCCTGGGCATTTGATAATGTTAATTGGCTATTTTTGGTTCAACAATTGAAATTAATGGATGTCGGAGAAAACTTTCTAAATGTAATAGCTGCAATATATTCCAAACAGAATGCTCAGATTATAATAAATGGTGAGGCTACCAACAAATTCAAAATTCAGAAGGGTACAAGACAAGGATGCCCTCTCTCGCTGTTGTTGTTCATATATACATTGGAGATTTTAGCTAGAACTGTAAGGCGAGAAGAGCAAATTAAAGGGCTTGAAATTAAGAAGGAAAAATATAAACTCCAAGCATATGCCGACGACTTAGTATTTATATTGGAAGATCCTGTACAATCTGGCCAGAAACTATTTGAAATATTGGAGGAATATGGAGATGTGGCAGGCTTGAAAATAAATAGAAATAAAACAAAGATCATAGCAAAAAATATGACTAATACACAAAAAGAAAACCTTGGGGAAAAATTAGGTATACAAGTAGTTCCTAAAATAAAATATTTGGGAATTGTTATTTCAGCACGCTGCTCATCAATTAGAGAGGATAACTACGGAAAATTAGTTAAATGTATAAAAGTTGACCTAGATCGTTGGAGAAACTTACATCTTTCGCTTTTAGGAAGAATCTCAGCTATGAAAATGAATATCTTACCCAAAATGATATTTCTGTTCCAAAATATCCCAATCCAATTAGATAAAAAATTCTTTAAAGAGTTGAATAAGTTAACTTTAGATTTTGTGTGGCAAGGAAAGAAGGCGAGGATAAAACAAAAGTCTTTACAGGATGCTAAAGAGAGAGGGGGATTAGGTTTTCTGGATTGGGAGCTGTATTATCAAGCCGCGGCCCTGACGTGGATTAGGGATTGGATTATTTTGGAAAATAAAAGGTGCTTACACTTAGAGGGGCATGACCTTCAGCAGGGTTGGCATGCCCACCTATGGATAGATAAAAGCAGGAACCATCAATACTTTCTGAGACATAAAGTTCGACAAGAACTTATAAAAAGTTGGAATACAGTTAAACGCCAATACTATACAAAAGTTCCAGGCTGGCTCTCACCATTAGAAGCCGTCACATACCCCAATCTATACAGACAAGATAAGGTCATTATATACAAAGATATCTTGTCAGAGGAAGGCCATCTAAAGCAAAGGCAAGAGTTGAGACAACAGGGGATGCCTTTGGAATGGTGGTCCTACCTTCAGATATAAGCAAGATACGTGAAAGACAAGAAAGAATGGGGAATTAATAGACAAGATACGGGGCTTGACAAAATACTATTAGGTTGGGAGAAAAAACAAATAAAAAATATATCTAAATATATGTTAGAATACAAACTATATGAGGAACAAGTTAAAGAAACGATGGTTACTTGGGCAATAGATTTGGGGCATGTTATAAACCTGGAACAATGGCAACAAATTTGGGAACGTAATAACAAAATTACACTGGCGACAACTTATAAGGAAAATCTATACAAGATGCTCTATAGGTGGCATCTGCCTCCGGTCAGGCTTGCAAAAATGTATAGTGGCTATTCACCACTCTGTTGGAAGTGTAAAAGGGAAAAGGGCACTTTCTTTCATGTTTGGTGGGCTTGTAAAGAGGTACAGGTTTACTGGCATAGGGTCTGGAAATGGATAACAGAAATGACGGGTCCAAAAATTCAATACAAACCAGAGATACTATTACTTGGAATATTAGGGAAAAACATAAACAAAGATGATATATACCTAATTATACATGTGATAACGGCGGCAAGAATTTTGTTTGCCCAAAACTGGAAGGCAACTGAAGTGCCTAGCGGAGATGCGTTAATAAGGAAAATTTTGTATTGCGCAGAATTGGATAAGATGACTAAGGAATTAAAAAATCAAGAGGAAACACAATTCTATTTAATTTGGAATAAATTTTACAAATGGAAGGGAAAAAAAGAAGGAAGTCATTAGAAGGGATGTAAGTAGAGGAAAATTATCTGAAATGTATAAAGTATATGTATAAATGTGGAATGATCAGACAAAGATATATGTCAAAGATGATACACTACGTTCAATGTTTTGTTAACTTTTTTTTCTTTGTATTCAATAAAAACTTTAAAAAAATAAAAAAAAATAAAGGGTGCATCCTTTGGGGAAGTAGGGTCATAGTTCCCAGCTCGTTAAGACCCAGAGTGCTTGAGTCTCTGCACGAGGGCCATCCAGGAATAGTCCGGATGAAGGCACTCGTGAGGAGCTACCTTTGGTGGCCTGGGCTAGATAAGGCTATCGAGGCCCAAGTACATGGTTGCATCACGTGTCAACAGTCCAGACCGGAGATGCCACAAGCCCCTGTCCACCGATGGGAGGACACTCACACACCGTGGTCAAGAATCCACATTGACTTTGCCGGGCCCTTTCAGGGACAGCTGTTTTTAATAGTGGTCGATAGCCATTCAAAATGGTTAGAGGTTGCACCAGTTCCCACTATGACTACTGCCAGGACCATCCAGGAACTGGGCAGAATCTTTGCAACACACGGGCTTCCAGACGTCTTAGTATCAGACAATGGGGTTCAGTTTACTGCTTCAGAATTCCAGTCCTTCCTCAGGACAAACCTCATAAGGCACGCCACATCGGCTCCCTTTCACCCGGCCTCGAATGGCCAAGCGGAACGCATGGTCCGCACAACCAAGGAGTCCCTAAAACAGATTGTCACAGGAAACTGGCACCACAGATTGGCAGACTTTCTACTCTTCCAGCGTACAACTCCCTGCACAGCCACGGGCAGAAGCCCATCCGAGCTACGTTGGGGCCGACGCTTGATCACTAAGCTGGACAGGCTCCACCCCGACCGAGTTGCATCGGACTCTGCACGGCCAAAGGCGCCCAGAAGTCTGCAAGTGGGTGACCGGGTTTGGACCCGGAATTACGGGCAAGGGGCTTTGTGGGTGGCAGCAGTGGTTGTAAAGGTGTCAGGGCCACTTTCCTATGAGGTGGTCCTTGAAGATGGGCGAGTCATTCGCCGGCACATTGATCAGCTGCGTCGGCGGCTGGCGGATCAATCACCAGCTCAGGACTCCCAAGAGGGCCACACACAGGGCCCGCATGACAGCGGTCCAACAGAAGGGTTTGCACGCTATGACAGGACCCTCCCTCAAGGAGACGGGGGAATGGCCGTAGAAGAGCCTCCTCCGGACACACAGACTGCATCCGCTGAACAGGACAGGCAAACGGCATTGAGAGACAGCCCTGCAGACTTTGCTGCACGAGTGGACTTTGGTTTGGGCCGACCGGGACTGGCCGGCCAAAGCGACTCGAGTCAAACCAACTCCACTGAACCTCTGAGTCCTGGTCTACCCAGCCTGGCAGGCAAGCAGGTAGACCAGGGAACCCCGGCAACCCTTAGGCCAGGGGTAGGCAACCTTGGCTCTTTTATGACTCGTGGACTTCAACTCCCAGAATTCCTGAGCCAGCCATGCTGAGGGGAAAGGGGGAGGTTTCCAAGCTGAGCCATGCTGGCTCAGGAATTCTGGCAGTTGAAGTCCACGAGTCATAAAAGAGCCAAGGTTGCCTATCCCTGCCTTAGGCGTTCTGAACGGTCAAGAAGGCCACCTAAGTATCTGCAAGATTATGTCAAACAATTAAGGGTTTGAACTATCTAGGGGGAAGGGGTGTAATATATTGGTCACAACTGTTTTGAATCACTTGCTTAATGTCTAATCACTTGTTTGAATGTCTGACCTAGATTCTGTTGTTATGTAACGGCTGCTGTTATTTAAGCCAGACTTGCTGTCTCCAGGCTGGTAATTAGGTTTTGGGCGGGAAACTGTTACTTTAAAGCTATTGGCTGCCGCCTGGAGGCTAACCATATAAATAGCTGCGCAGCAGCTATTTGAGTTGCTTCTGTTCTGAGTTAATAAACTTGTTTGCTGTTTCAACACTCTGCCTCGTTCAATGCCTTCAAGAACTGAATACTTAACATGAAGGTTCAAGAATGTCAATGAAGAAGAGAAGAAAGTTACTCTATATTTGCATAATCTGGTGCAGGTTTTGTCTTCTATCTCAGTACAGGCCCAGGCTGCCCTACCCCCTGTCTCTGGCCATTGTTGTTCCTGGAGAGTGGGTTCAGGTGAAAAGAACTGTCACCTAGAAATACCAGTCCTGAGTGGTCCCAACCATGCCAAGTCCTCCTGATCTAAGGAATCTAGGTGTGAGTCCATGGAAAGTCCCATCATTCCCTCTCCAGTGACAAGCTCCGCAGCTGGACGGCCTGAAAATGAAATTTCAACCTGCCGCGCCTGTTGAACTGTTTCCATCTAAGTAGGAGAAAAACCTCAATGGATTGAACTACCCTGGAAATCGTGTTCCTAGAACCTGGACTATGTATTGCAATATTTTTATTCTGCTACTGTTGTTTCCCTTGTACCTTCTTTGGTAGAAGGAAGGACCATGGGCCCAATACTTAGAGGAACAAAAAGGAGTTGTGTTTATAACAAGACTACGTATTTCACTTGCAAAGGGGCAACAGGGTCCCTGTCAATACAGTAAAGCTTTACCAACAACTTCAAATCTGGACATATGGAGGGACATACAGACATTACCTTTTGGGGAAGAATAGCACAAGACTTATGGACAAGTGCCAGAATTTTCTTTGCTGCATGTAAAACTATTGACTATAATCAAGCTAAATGGACTAAGTGTGGAGACAGGCCTACTCATTTAACGCCAAATATGTTTGCACATCCTACCCCACCTGGCACAATTAAAGGATTCCTGCAACCCGGTGTGCTTCAAGATAACCAGACCAACGGATTTTTCAGCATCATTTGAACTTGCTATCAATTGAACCAGATACAAATATGGGTTCAAGTTGATTTTCATGAACTGGAAACCACAATTGAGATTCCCTCAGTATCAAACAATCTTTTTATTGATCTGGCCCAAAAGAATTGTTTCATTTTTAAATGTGAAGCTCGAGAGATTCAATTGGAGAACATCACTTCTCATTTTAATTTGACTTGGAAAGAAAAGGACCGTCCAAACAAATGGGCCCTCTATTTAGTCATTGTGGCCCTAAATTGCATTATTAGACGCCAGTCCGACATTATGTCAAAGAAATCACTGACAGAATGCAAACGTTGGCTCATGTCCCTGTCCAGACGTGGACAGGAGCACTGGATGTTGGAGGATGGTTTTCAGGAATGTTTGATAATTGAAAAAGGATATTGTTCATTGTGGTCTTGGCCTTAGGAGGGTTGTTGTGTTTGCCATGCCTTATCCCGCTTGTTCAGAGAATTGTTAGATCCACTATATCCGGACTAACTTTTGTTGCCACTCCTATCTATAATGATAAACCAGCTAAAGCAATGTTTTTAAGACCTTTACCTTCTGACTACACTCCCCTCTTCAAGAGTCCCTAAGCCTATTCGGCTTTTATATTAAAAAGGGAGGAGTGAAGGGATTTTATTGTACTTATGATTTTAGTATGTTTAAGTTTGACACTAGCAGCTATTTTATATATAGGAACCATTTTATATTGATACTTGTTTTGTTATTTTGTAATCATTATTTTGTAGCCAATTGCCTGAGCAGATGCTTTATGTATATTGGAAAAGTAAAAGTCTCATGTTAAACATACAGGAGATTGCTTACATGTAAGGGGAGGGGGAAAAGGAGTTATGGATGGAGCCTGGGTTGCTGTGTATGAGTCATCATCTTGGAATTGTTTTTTTGTGCTATCTTACGCCTGGTACAAAGACCTGATCTTTTTGTTCTGGAAAGATATAAAAGGTGGAAGACATCTTTCCTGGTTGTTGCCTTTATTCCTCTACCAGCCACGAAGAGGAATGGGGCCACCCAACTCTGTTTTGATCAAAATAAAAGTTGTTTGTTTGCTGAAACCTCGGCTCAGGAGTTTCTTTGGCTCTTTTAAATTCCTGAGTAACGCTGGGACAATTGTGAGGCTAAGTGGAAAACCTTACACTACAGTATCTGTTCAGTCTGGTTTGCTAAGCATACTGCTGAGCCTTCTTTTGGGCCTGCTTTAATGTCCTACCCTCAATAGTATTGGATGGGAAGTCTCATAAAATCCCATTTAATGAGACAAATTGTCCCTGTGATCAAAATGAATCCAAGACCTTGGTGCATATATTTTGTCACTGACCCTTCTATCAGAATTTATGAGCTGGTATGCCTTTACCACCCCTTAGTACAGATCAAGTTTTCAATGAAGGAGAAGTGGTTTATTTTTGTACTCTCACATGGTGTAATGTACTGAGCTTGTTGAGACAGCAGGTGCAAGACGTTGCACCAAAGACGCTAGCAGACCACGTGGCCTGCTAGCTAGACTTGGTGTCTGGAAGCCCGGGAAGAATGTTCTGCACGGGAAAAGAGACGTGCAGCCACTGGTTTACAAATCCTCGGGCTCCTTGTATAAAAGGGGTGGAGCCAGTGTTGCTCTGTTCTGTTTTGTTGAAACTAATAAAGAAGCACTTGTTTAATGCTTGGTCTATTCAATGCCTTACCAACGCAACGAACAGAACATTGGTGACAAGGATGGGATCGTGCTGCCGCAAAGGTCAAGCGCTAACTCACCACTGAAGCCTTGAAATACCTGAGAAGTTTGGCCTTCCAGCCTCCTTCGCTCTACCCGCCAGTACGCAATCGCTGGGGGAGGGTGCCACTAGGAGCTGTACGGAACCCCTCGGAAGCCTGCGCAGCACGAGGTGTTGAATAGGCCGTCAGCATCACGCTATGGCAAAGATTGGGCGTCTATCCGAGTTTGACGTCAAGCACCCTGAACGTTGGAGCTCCTATGTTGCCAGGGTGGAAAATTACCTCAGGGTCAACCAGGTTCAGGATGATGGACTGAAGGCCGCGACACTGTTGTGCGTCTGAGGACAAGAAACTTTCAATATTGTGGAGAACCTGGTTGCTCTGGCACCCTTGGAGTCCATCACGTATACAGAACTAAAAAGAATGCTCAAACAACATTTTGAGCCCAAGCTGTCAGTCATAGCTTGGCAACACGCTTTCGAGCAGCGGGACCAGCGTCCTGGGGAGTCCGCTGCTGACTTCATCGCCGCGTTAAGGCAAGCTGCAAGGCCGTGCGAGTTTAAGGACTTGGAAGAGCGGCTACGAGACAGGCTTGTCTGTGGGCTGAGAAGCCGCGATCTGCAGCAGAAGATATTCGCCAGAGAAACCGTATCATTCCAAGATGTACTGAGGGAGGTCATGGCTGAGGAATCAGCGGGCGGAGCTGTTAAGGCCTTTCGGCTATCAAAGAACCCCACAGGCCCCGGAACGGTCCACCAAGAGGACGTCGAGAGGGTCGATGACTCTGAGTCGGAAGGAGAGGTCGATCGGTTACAGCAACCGCAAGAAAGATTAGATTGCCAATTAGCATAGCTTGTGACGCATCCCCGTATGGGATTGGGGCTGTCCTAAGTCACCTTAGGGCTGATGGGACACAAGTCCCTATAGCGTACTATTCAAGGACTTTGCTGCTGAGCGAAACTACGCTTAAATAGATAGGGAAGCGTTGGCAATCGTGGCTGGCATCAAGAAGTTCCACGACTTCTTGTATGGCCACCATTTTACGGTCTTCACTGACCACAAGCCGCTTCTGGGGTTGTTCACCACGAACAAGCAGACACCCCAAATCATCTCTCCTAGAATGTTGAGATGGTCAATATTCCTTTCTGCTTACGACTATTGCCTGATTCACAAACCGGGCAAAGAAATGGGCCACGCAGACGGCCTTAGTAGATTGCCTGTAAAACAAATAGAGCCTGATCCTGCACCGGCAAACCACATCCTGTCTATTCAGGATTTGCCAGAGTCCCCTCTCCATGCAGGGGATGTAGCTGCAGAAACAGCTTCCGACAACACGCTAACACACGTGTTGGGCTGGGTGCTCATGGGATGGCCAGACACGTGTCCTGGCACGGAATTCCAGAGTTTCTAGAAACGGAAGCATGAGCTATCCACCTTTAAGGGTTGTATACTGTGGGGGAGTAGGGTAGTAATCCCGACCTCACTGAGGACTAGGGTCCTTGTTTCTCTGCATGAGGGACATCCGGGAATAGTCCGCATGAAGGCGCTTGCGCGCAGCTACCTTTGGTGGCCAGGGCTCGATAAAGAGATCGAAGCCCAGGTGCAAGGGTGCAATATTTGCCAGCAGTCCAGGCCAGAAATGCCCCAAGCTCCTGTCCATAGGTGGGAAACAACACATGCTCCTTGGTCGAGGATCCATATCGACTACGCTGGTCCCTTTCAGGGGCAGCTCTTCCTCATTGCGGTGGACAGTCACTCTAAGTGGCTGGAAGTAGTTCCAGTGTCCGCTGCGACCACCACTATTACCATCAGGGTGCTTCGCGGCATTTTTGCCACTCACGGCCTTCCAGACGTAATTGTCTCCGACAACGGAGCTCAATTTACTTCGTCGGAATTCCAATCCTTCCTTCAGGCAAATTTAATTCGACATGCTACGTCGGCACCATTCCACCCAGCTTCAAATGGCCAAGTGGAACGTATGGTGCGGACAACAAAAGACTCCTTAAAAAGGATCATGCATGGCAACTGGCATCACCGGTTGGCAGATTTTCTTCTCTGCCACCGCACCACTCCGTGCACTTCTACGGGCAAGAGCCCCGCCGAGCTCCGATGGGGTCGCCGCCTTATTACCAAGCTTGATAGATTGCACCCAGACTGGGTTGCATCACAGGTGTCACAGCCGCGGGCACCAAGGCGATTAAACGTGGGTGATCCGGTTTGGACCCGAAACTACGTTCAAGGCCCTCTGTGGGTGGTAGCTGTGGTTTGCAGGGTTACCAGGCCCCTTTCATACGAAGTGGCATTGGAGGATGGTCGCGTGCTGAGACGGCACATTGACCAGCTTCGTTGGAGGTTGCCGAGCCACTCTTCCGCTCCTTGCTCTGATCTCGGGGGGGAGGAAGCCCTCGATCCTGATCAGGAAGATCAACCATGCAGTGACAGCAGATCACTGCAATTGTCTAAAGAGGGGTTTGCCATCGAGGCGGCTCCTGACTCGGGCACCACGTCCATGGGACATTGCTCGCAATCGGCTTTCCAAGCCACTTCAATGGCGGGTTTCACACCTACGGGACATCGCTCCCAACCAGCTACTTATGCCGATCAGGGGAATACCACCCCTCAGGGGAATACCACCCCTCTGGGGAATTCCACCCCATGGCAGAACGCCGATCAGGGGAATACCACCCCTCTGGGGAATTCCACCCCAAACCGGCACGCAGAGTTGAGCCAACCAGCCAGCCTGCATGCTCCAATTCCGACCGAATTAGGCAGGCCCCTAAGCCCCGGTCTGCTGAGCCCGGCGGGCAAGCTTGCCGGCTGGGCACTCGCTGCACCTCCGAGAAGATCGGAGTGGGCCAGAGGGCCCCCAAAATTCTTGCAGGACTACGTGAGGGTTCTGTCAGCAAAAGCCTAGAATTCAGAACACGCTCAAAAGAATGTCCTTGCAAGGATTACGATGTCCTGCACTACATGCGGCATCGCCACATCCTAGAGAGGTCCTAGGGTGCTGTTATTAGGCCCTAGGATGGTTGAGTGTTTTGGAAGTCTCCACGGAGGCAGTAATTATTATTTTAACGGGTACGTTATACTTCCAAACCAGGGGGGAGGGGTGTAATGTACTGAGCTTGTTGAGACAGCAGGTGCAAGGCGTTGCACCAAAGACGCTAGCAGACCACGTGGCCTGCTAGCTAGACTTGGTGTCTGGAAGCCCGGGAAGAATGTTCTGCACGGGAAAAGAGACGTGCAGCCATTGGTTTACAAATCCCCGGGCTCCTTGTATAAAAGGGGTGGAGCCAGTGTTGCTCTGTTCTGTTTTGTTGAAACTAATAAAGAAGCACTTGTTTAACGCTTGGTCTATTCAATGCCTTACCAACGCAACGAACAGAACACATGGAACCATTATTACAGAGTTGTTGCCATAAGAAGGCTCAAAGTGTCTTAACCTTAGAATGTCACTAGGATTTCCTTTTATCCTTTTATCTTAATTTTGTTTTTATTTTTTCTGTTTTGTTGTGTTTTGTTTTCTTATACTTGTAAATTTTAACCAGCAGTTCTATATGGTGGTTTTATTGCCCTTATTGTATTTGAGCCTGCATTTATGTGCTGTTTTTTAATTATAGTAGTTTGATGGTCACTGACCATAACGAAATACAATTTCAATTTCACATTTGTTGTATTTATTTTTTATTTTAGATTTTTTTATTCTGCCTTCATTATTTTATAAATAATGCAAGGCAGCGAACATACCTAACACTCCTTCCTCCTCCTACCAGTATTCCCCCCCCCAACAACAACCCTGTGAGTTGAGTTGGGCTAAAAGAGTGACTGGCCCAAGGTCACCCAGCTGGCTTTCATGCCTAAGGCAGGACTAGAACTCAGTTTCCTGGTTTCTAGCCTAGTGCCTTAACCACTTGACCAAACTGGCTCTCTTACCTATCTTACATATTGTATCTCTTACACAACTTACCAAATTTGCTTGACATGCTAATTCTGAAGCTATTTTTTTTTAAAAAAGGAGTACTGTCATCTTCCAAAATACGCTTTAAAAAAAAATTGAACTCAAACATATTGTTTTATATGTGCATCTTGCTTCTGAGCACTCAGAAATGTTATGACTACAGTCAGTGGTGGGATTCAGCCAGTTTGCACCACATCGGCAGAACTGGTAGCTAATTTTTTGTTGCCCAGGCCCAGAATGCAGTTCCAGAAGCAGCATCCACACAGATAACTGGTTGTTCACACATTTGAATCCCACCACTGACTACAGTGCTCACACCAAGTTCAGACACTTTTCCAATGAGGTTACTGGGGATTTATTGGGTTTGGTAATACTTGCATTCATTTATAAATACAAAGGTTCTGTGAGGTACACAATAAATGTACATGTTGTAATTTTCCATTTCTGCTTAAGGAATAGGCATGTAGAGCCACTTAGCTAAGGTACTGTTAGGAAAGGAGATGTAGTAAGCTGGAGGAACAGAGAGGGACTATTTACACTGACTCAAAGCATACTTTTAGAATAGTGCATACTATTGTAGAATAGCACAGGGCTTTTCAACCTTTTCACCAATTGTACTACTTTTAGGATATGGCAATATTCGAGTACCACCAGTCGCCTAGCAAGGTGTCAAAAACTTGATGACCAAAAAAAAAAAAAGGAAAAAAGTGATAAAGTACAGGTAATCCTTGACTTACAATAGTTCACTTAGTGACTGTTCGAAGTTACAACAGCACTGAAAAATGTGACTTATGACCATTTTTCACACTTATGACCGTTGCAGCATCCCCAGGGTCATGTGATTTACATTCGGATGCTTGGCAACTGATTCATACTTATGACGGTCAGTGTCCCAGGGTCATGTGATCACCTTTTGCAACTTTTTGACAAGCGAAGTCAATGGTGGCGTGGCCAGCTCAACGTCGCTCAGGTCGCGGGGCACCTGGGGGGGCTATGGGGGGATCCGTGGGTCTCTGGTGGAGGGGGGTGGGACTGGGGTAGGCACCAGGGCACGGTCCACCGGAGGAGCCTCGCCGTCCCTCTTGGGCTGCACGGGGGACTCCCGGACAGTGGCATGGGCTGCCCGGAGCCCTGGGCAGTGGAGGGCAAGCACCCAGCCTGGCCTTTGAGCTCCCGGGGCACCAGGACCCTGCAGCCCAACCCACTCCAGCCCCACTTCCCCGAGGGGGCACCTGGCTGTGCTTACCTCCTCGTCAAGGCTGCTGCTGCTGATGTGCCCACTCTCCTTGGCCAGGTTGCTCATGGTGGGTGCAGGAGGGCAAAGTGCTTGGGGCAGAGGGAGGCCCACTCCCTCTCCATGTGAGGAGACCCGGCTTTGTAACCAAAGCATCCTTAGCGATAGGATGGGAGACCATCAGGATAGGCCAGGAGGAGGGGACAAGGGGATGGCAAAAGGGCAGCAGGGCTGCTGGTGGCCATGTGCTAAGGCAGGACTTCCCTCAGACCCTCCCTCCCTCTCATTCCAATCTCCCTCCTTCCTTCCTTCCTTGATCCCTCCCTCCATCCCTACCCTCCCTCTTTCCCTGCCTCCCTGCTTCTCCTTCGGATCTCCTTCCTTCCTTCCTTCCCTCCCTGCCATTGTCCCTTCCTTCCTTCCTTCCTTTCCTCCCTCCCTCCCTCTCATTATGCCTTCCTTCCTTCCTTCCTTCCCTGCCTCCCTTTCTCATTCCCATCTCCTTCCTTCCTTCCTCCCTCTGTGCCCAGGAAGGGACAAGGGGAGGAGAAGAGGCAGCCAGCACAGCTGGTGGCCATGCTGCCAGTGGCCATGGCTTGAAAGGCCACTACAAATTCCTGGACAAGAGCCACACAGCCTTAAGAGCAGAGTGGCGGGAAGATATTTGCGATGAGGGAGGGAGAAAAACAGGCAAGAAACGCAGCTGGGGAAGGGTCGCCCTCCGGAAGGAAGGAAGAAAGGCAGCATCCCCTGAAGGAGACCAGCAAATGGCCCTCGCCCACTTCACACACCCATGGACTCTGGGGTAGGGGACGCCGCGAGCGGCGTGAGAGTCCACATTACCAGTGCTATGAAAGGGAAGTGCTCAGAACACGGTCAGCCTGCAGGGCAAAACAGTCACCCGGGATGCCAGGTGCCATGTGCTTGCCGCCTCCTCTGCAAGCACCCAGGCAGGTTCGGCTTCTCGCCAGCTTCGCCTTGCCTGGCCCAGCCTCTCCGTGCGGTGAGGAGAGTGCACCACTGTCTGCCAAAACTGGGCAGGCTGGGGTCTGGGCAGCATAGCACAGGTAACATGGACTCTGACACCGCTCGTGGCATCCCCTCCCCGGGAGTCCACGGGTGTATGAAGTCGGCAAGGGCCATTTGCTGGTCTCCTTCAGGTGATGCTGCCTTTCTTCATTCCTCCTGGAGGGCGACCCTTCCCCAGCTGCGTTTCTTGCCTGTTTGTCGCTGCCACCTGTGTGTGTGCCCGGCATGGATGGCTGCCACGAAGTTGTAGATCGGCTACTGGCCAGCCTGTTTTTTATCCTCTCCTTTCTCGCCCCTCCTCCTCCTCCTTCTTTTCTCTCCGGTGCAGCTCCAGCTGAATCTTCCTCCTCCCAAGGCTGCATTTTTTTTCTCCCTCTCCCGCCAAAACTGCCTCCTTTTATATCCCTTCCTGTCTCCACCCCCCTCCTCCTTTCTCTTCCGGGTGATCCGGAAGTGCCAATCCTGGAGCCTTTGCCTCGCCCCTGCAGCTCCTGAGGACTCCCTCATGGCAAGTCCTGTGCTGTGCCGCTTTAGCTCATTCCCTCCCCCCGCTACACTTGGCTAGGCTGGGCAGGGCCGCGTACCACCTGCCCAGTGCCAATGTACCACTAGTGGTACGCGTACCACCGGTTCAAAAGCCCTGCACTAGAAGACCTCCAAGGTCCCTTCCAGCTCTATTCTGATTGATTAATAGATGTTTGCACAAAGATCTCTCTGATAAACTGAAAGACAAAAAGGATAAGTACAAAAAAATGGAAAGAGGGACACATAACTAAGGCAGAATATCAGCAGATAGCCAGAATCTGCAAAGATGAAGTCAGGAAAGCAAAGGCTCAGATTGAACAAAGACTTGCAACAAAAGTCAAAGATAATAAAAAAAAGTTTCTTTCAACATATAAACAACAAGAAAAAAGTCAAGGAAACAGTCAGTCCACTAAAGAGAGAAGATGGCAAGGAAGTAACAGGCAGTAGAGAGAAAGCAGCTGCCTCCCCAGCCCAATCCGCGGGTGAGGAGAGCAGAGCAGAGGGAGTAACAGGCAGTAGAGAGAAAGCAGAGCTGCTTAACTCATTCTTTGCATCAGTCTTCACGCAAAAAGAAACTATAGCCCCACCTATCAAAAACATAACTGTAAATGACAGACTAGAAATAAAAATTAAAATAAGCAAGAAAATGGTAAGAGAACACCTGTCTGACAGGGACCTGATGGGTTACATCCCAGAGTTCTGAAGAAGCTGGCAGATGTCATATCAGAACCATTGTACCATATCTTTCAAAAATCCTGGAGCACCAGGGAACTACCAGAGGACTGGAAAAAAGCTTATGTGGTTCCCATCTTCAAAAAAGGAAAAAAAAAAAGATTGTTTCCGGTGTCGTTGCTGAAGAATAGACCCGGGGAAGAGATTCTCCTCCGCCCGGGTCCGATTTTTGCCTGCTGGTGGGTCCGTTTGGGCTGAAAGCCGCCCCGGAGAGGTGGCTACCAAGGGGTGAAGCTTTGGGGACCACAGGTCGGTGGTAGCCGGCTCATTGGAGCCAAAGGAGCCCCCGGAATCGGCAGAAGAAAGGCGGACAGCATTTATGCGATCCGCCATTACCAGCTGATCGTCGGAGACGGAGAAGAAGCTCAGAATGACAGCAAATAGCTGAGCCGGGTGAGAATACCGTCTTCTTTCTCAGTAGAGGTGGATTTTTGGCAAATAGCTCTTTCACAGCTCGGAGCGAAGCCTTTCACCTTTAGGGAGGGGGTGGAGTTTTTTTTCCTCCCCCCCTCCTGAACTCAAGCGGCGGTTTAAGCTTTTGTGCAACTTAAAAACTTTTTATATAGTAAAGCTGTCTGAGGCTCAAGAGAAATTTGGGAAGCTCCTGTTCTTATAGAGGCTTTTTGCCTTTGTTTTTTGTTGGAAACCCACTGCAACGTTTACCTTTTACCTTTTAAATTCTATAAACTTTTTTTTTCTCTCTTGACTATTTTTTTTTCTTCTCTTTTAAACGCACTGGGAATGGATACTTTGTGTCGCCTGGTGGCTACATTGAGAACTTTTTTTCACTTTCTTTTGCCTGGAGCTGATTTAGACTAGAAGTTTGGCTGCATGCCCAGACATTTTTTATCTAAGACCTTGAGAAAAGACTTTCTTTTGCTTTATTTGGCTTCACAAGACAGACTATATTAATAAACAAATGATACTTGGAGCCATCTGCTTCCTTGGATTATAATTATTGTGTTTTGGAACTATAACAAGCTGTCTTAGAAGAACTGGAAATTAAGAAATTTTTCTGAATAGAATTTGGTGGACTATAATTTTGATATTTTTGCTTTTTTCTTTTTATCCTTTTTATTCTGGGAGTATTTTTTCCTCTCCTTTTTTTATTATCCTTTCCTCCTTTTTCTCCTGTTGCTATTTTTTACCTTTTTCTTTTCTTTTTCTTTTTAACTATTTTTGTGGATTTTCCCTCCTAGCAATAGGAGCCTATTGGATTATAAAAGCTGGCCATTTGGCTACCTAGTGGATTACAATATAAGATACAAAGACAAAGATGAGCACTTCAAACCTATCTAAACTTGGGAAAAAAGGATCTTCCGCCCCTGCCTTGACTTTTGCAAGTCCAGTATATCAAAAATCAATCACGACAGTGCTGCAGCAAGAAAAAATGGATGTTCAACAAAAAGACACTCAGGCAATTTTGCAGGCAATTGCAGCTCAGACGGCATCCTCGACAAAAAACTATGAAGACATGAAAAATGATCTTGATAAAATGAACCAAAAAATTATTAACATAGATTCTCAAATTGAAAATTTTAAACAAATGATTTCAGATAATCAACAAAGGATCCAAAAAATAGAAGACAAATCAGTGGAAGTTGACCAGAAATTAGAATCCTTAAAAGATGAAAATGAAAAATTGGCCCAAATAAATGGAGAACTGGAAGACTCATTGGCGGTGATAGAGATGGAACGAGCCTCATATTTTTTAAGATTTCAAAATATAATAGAAGACAAGGAAGAAGACCTCTTAGACCTGATAACTGAGCTACTTGCAGATGTTCTAGGAATGGGGAAGACCCAAATGGAAGGAGAATTGGACCAGATCTACAGAGTTAACTCAAACTATGCTAGAAGAAATAAAGTGCCCAGGGAAGTCCATGTTAGATTTCTTAAAAGATCCATAAGAGATGAGATTTTGAGAAAAGTAAGAGATCAACCGTTAAAATACAAAGACAAAGAAGTAGTAGTGCTCAAACAAATTCCTAGAAGAGGCTCAAAGAGATTACCAGTTTTTAACCAGGAAATTGGTTGAAAAAGGAGTGAATTTTAGATGGTTGATCCCAGAAGGGATCCTAATCTACCGGGACACGAAAAGATATAGACTGGACACACCGCTTAAAGCAATGGAATTTTTTTACAATCACAGAGTATTCTTGGAAAAAGGTGATCCTGAACCCAAGAAGCAAGAGGAAATGGTAGCTGAAGGAGCGGCTAAACAAACAGAGGAGGAAGAAGTTAAAAACATATATTCAGAAGAAGGAGCAAGACCGAGAGACCAGAGACAGATAAGATCGACTAGAAGACTGAGACCTAGATATAACTGAAAGATATGGAGGAGATTGGAATCTTATCAATAAATATAAATGGACTGAATTCTCCTTTAAAAAGGAGAATTTTTTTTACAAGACTACAAAAATAAAAAATGGACATAATTTGCCTCCAAGAGACACATATTAAGAGACAACATTTTAAAATCTTAGAACAACCGAAAATGGGCAAACTTTATTTTACACTTGCATCTCAAAAGAAAAGAGGAATAAAAAGATAAAAAGATAAATAACCTTTATTGTCATTTTTATATTGTGGGCACAATGGCACACATAAAGAATGAAATTTAGTTGCCCGCTCTCAAAGTGAAACATATACATGACACACACCTAAACATACTATGTACAACATATATATAGACCCACATCCCTACATATACATAGCAAATAAATATTAAATACTGTCCATCTTGAATATATAACGCAAGGAGGAAGTTTGAGAGTTCGCAAGGTTAATGCTGTATGGAATGAAACTATGGCTGAATCTGGATGTTCTGCTACGGATACCACGAAGCCTCCTCCCCAGAAGGTAACAAGGAAAACAGGTTGTGAAGAGGATGTGTAGTGTCCCAGAAAATCTTGCGGGCCCTGCTCAAGCAACGCTTCTGTGCTATGTCCTGGATGGTAGGGAGGGAACTGCCAATGATCTTTTCGGCCATCCTCACCACTCTCTGCACGCCTTCCTGTCTGAAGCAGTGATGCCTCCAAACCAGACTGTGATGCTGTATGACAGGATGCTCTCGATTGTCCCCCTGTAGAAAGTGGTCAGGACAAGGAAGGAAGATGTGCTTTTCTCATGCGGCGCAGAAAATGCAGGCGCGCTGTGCCCGCTTCACCAGTTTCTCACTGTTTAGCGACCAAGTCAGCCTACTCGTTAGCTGCACACCCAGGAATTTGATGCTGGTAACCATCTCCACAGGTGAATCATTAATGCACAGAGAAGTGTGGCTGTGCCTGCCTTTTCTGAAATCAACAATGATCTCTTTGGTTTTTCTTGTATTTAAAACTAGGCTGTTTTCCTTGCACCAGTTCACCAACCCCTCAACCTCCTTGCAGTAAGCTTCCACCTTGTCATCCTGAATAAGGCCCACTACTGTTGTATCATCTGCGAACTTCACAATATGGTTGGTGGCAAACCTAGCACAGCAGTCATGGGTCAACAGGGTGAACAGCAGCGGACTTAAGACGCAGCCCTGAGGAGAACCTGTGCCCTTTATATAGCCCTTTATATTAAAGAAAAGATGAATCCCAAACAAATTTATGCAGATGAAGAGGGGAGAATACTAATGGTGGAAATTATGGTGGATCAAAAACAGATATTGATGGTAGCAATATATGCACCTAATGATAAGCAAGAGCAATTCTATCAACAACTACACAAGAAAATATTGGACTTAAATTACTAAAATCTTTGTATAATGGGAGACTTTAATGCAATAGTAGATGCGACTCTGGACTACAAAAGCCATAAACAAGGGAGAAAAGGAGGAAATATACTACCTAAAGCGTTTTCAAAAATGAAAGAAGAATTGTGTATTCAAGACATATGGAGAGAGAGAAACCCAGAAAAACCACAGTACACATTGTATTCAAATAAACATAAATCATGGTCTAGAATTGATATGATATGGACATCTTTCGACTTGAAAATGATAATACAAGAGGTGGAGATAGAAATTAATGTTTGGGCAGATCACAACCCAATAAAAATGACCTGGAAAGGAACCAAGAAAAAACTAAGATGGTCTCTGAATAAATCTATATTGAAAGAAAAAGAATTCTTACAACTAGCAACAAAGGAAATGGATTTTTTTAAAAAATAAATAAGAAAGAAGAAACATCCCTCCAAAATGTATGGGACATGGCCAAAGCATATTTTAGAGGGTTGGCCATAACTTACACCTCTAAAAAGAATAAAGAAAAGAAACGATTACAGTTAAAGTTGAGAGAAGAACTTAAAAAATTGGAACTAGAGTTACAAATAGACCCACAAAAGAAAATCCTCAAGAAACAAATGGAGATAATAAAACATAAATTAAACCTGGCTGAGATGGATATAATGGCACAACAGATTAAACAGTCTAAACAGATTTTTTTTGAAAATGCCAATAAGCCAGGGAGATGGCTAGCATATAGATTGAAGAAAGAATGATAAATAAGCTACAAGATTCAAAAGGAGAATTACAGTTCCACAATGATACAATGAAAAAAATCATTAAAGATTACTATGAGACACTTTATAAGGCAGAGAAAGTTCCTAAAGAGAAAATACAGTCGTACTTAAAAGAAACAGACTTGCCAAAAATCCCGGAGAATATTCGAAATATACTAAATGGGAAAATATCAACGATGGAGATTACAGAAGCTATAAAAAGACAAAAAAAAGATAAAACTCCGGGTCCAGATGGACTTTCTGCAGAATTCTACGTAGCATTACAAGATGTATTAAGTCCGAGGTTGAAAGAACTGTGTAATGAAATCTTTTTGGAGACTAAAATACCAAAGTCGTGGACTGAAGCTAATATTACTTTGATACCCAAAGAAGATACCGACCTTACACAAATAAAAAACTACAGACCAATATCTCTATTAAATGTGGACTATAAAATTTTTGCTTCGATAATGGCAGAAAGAATTAAGAAATTCTTGACTGAATTCATACATACAGATCAAAATGGCTTTCTACCTAAAAGACAGATAAAAAATAACTTAAGAATGATTTTGGATATTTTAGAGTACTATGAAAATCACCCAGGGAAACAGATGGCATTAATATTTCTTGATGCGCAAAAAGCTTTTGACAACTTAAATTGGCAATTTATGTTCCAGCAGTTGATGGGAATGGTCTTCGGGGAAAACTTTATAAATGCAATTCAAGCAATCTACCATAAACAAACGGCTAGAATAATTCTAAATGGAGATTATACAGAAAACTTTGATATCAAAAAAGGTACAAGACAGGGATGTCCACTATCCCCACTGTTATTTATATTAACATTGGAAGTATTGACCAGAAATATTAGACAAGACATAGAAATTAAAGGATTGGAGATAAAAGAATAAAAATATAAATTACAAGCCTTTGCGGATGACTTGGTTTTTATCTTGGAGGAGCCACTTGAAACAGCTACTAAACTGTGGGAAAAAATAGAAAAGTTTGGAGAAGTGGCAGGTTTGAAAATAAATAGAGAAAACACTAAAGTATTAACAAAAAACTTAACAGACAAACAGAAAACTCAACTTACAAAAAAGACAAATTTACAAATAGTTAAAAAAGTTAAGTATCTAGGAATCTACTTAACAGCAAGATGTATAACATTAAAAGAAGATAACTATGAAAGATTGTTGAAACAAATAAAATTGGACTTGGAAAAGTGGAAAAATCTTCAACTGTCACTGTTAGGAAGAATAGCCACAGTGAAAATGAATATTTTACCGAAAATACTCTTCTTATTCCAAACGATCCCTGTAAAATTGGGAAAGGTCTTTTTTGATGATCTAAATGCAACAATATTGAGATTTATCTGGCAAGGGAAGAAAGCATGAATTAAAGTGAAAATGTTACAAGAAGCTAAAAATAGTGGAGGATTTGGATTCCCGGACTGGAGACTATATTATCAAGCAGCCATCTTACCATGGCTTAAAGAATGGATAATGCTGAGAAATAAAAGACTATTGTACCTAGAGGGGCATGACCTACAAATTGGTTGGCATGCCTTCCTATGGTACGGGAAAAATAAAACACATAGATACTTCCAAAACCACTTTATAAGGAATGTACTTCTTTCAGAATGGGAAAGAATAAAGCAGAAAATTTATATTAAACTACCTGAGTGGCTTTCAACAATGGAAGCTTTTGCTTACCCAAATTTAATTAACTATGACAAAGTCGTCACTTATAAAGATATCCTGGATAAGGAAGGAAAATTGAAAGACAGACAAGATTTACAATGACAAGGTATTGACTTAGCATGGTGGCCATATTTGCAAATTCAAACAAGATATAAAAAAGATGCAAAAACAACGGGATTTTACAAAGAACAGACAGAATTTGATCGAATATTGTTAAAAACGGATGAAAACCTGATTAAGAAACTTTACAGATTTCTACTAAACTTGAAGATGGAAGAAGAACAAGTAAAAGAAACAATGATAATATGGGCAAAATCTTTGGATATTCTATAGATTTGGAAGACTGGCAAAAATTATGGGATAGAAATATTAAATTGACTAAAGCAGTTTCATATAAAGAAAATTTGTATAAAATGTTTTATAGATGGCATATGACACCAGTAAGATTAGCAAAAATGTTTAAAAATACTTTGAATATTTGCTGGAAATGTAAACAAAGGCCAGGTACTTACTACCATATCTGGTCGGTATGCCCTAAAGTGAAAAGGTTCTGGCTTAAGATACATACATGGCTGGAAAAGATGACTAAAATACAGATAGAATTTAAACCAGAACTGTTTTTGTTAGGAATATTAGGAGCTAAGTATGAGAAGGAGAATGAGTATTTAATATTGCATGTATTGACAGCAGCGAGAATAGTATTTGCCCAATACTGGAAAAATGAAAACTTACCAACTGAAGAGATTTTAATTAAGAAAATTTTAGAGTGTGCAGAAATGGATAGACTAACCTTAGAGATTAAAGAGAAAGAAGATTCAGTTTATTTTAAAACATGGGATAAATTTTACCAATGGTTAGGAAAACGAACTAGTGAGAAATGAATGTGATATGTTATTTTTTTTTTAATAACAAGTTTTATTAATTTTTTTAGTTTTACAACAAAGTGTTTGGTACTCATCGTGGGGATAGGGTACTCCATAAACAAAAGTAAAAAACATAATCATACATATATAATTCAAATTAATTCTTTAAAGATTCCCTCTCTATTTTATGAATAAAAAAAAACTATCAATAATATTTCACCTATAATCGATTCCTGTTTTCAAGCTTAATAAACTTAAAATTACCATATTCTAGTTTAGCCTTAAATAAACATATAGTTTACACTTCGGGTATCCAACGTCCCTTCTTTCATAAAATATAAATCGTTTCTACTATATACCTATTATTCCAACCATTCTATTTATACTTCATTAAATTCTATCTCTTATTCTACTTTATTTCAAATACATATTTTATAAATGAATCCATACCTTTAAAACCCCTTTTTAACTCCTTGCCTAAAATTTAATCTTATCAAAATCATTATACCTTGAAAAGAAAACATATTATTCCACCAGACACCTTCTTATTTCATTTCCGGTCTATGTTCTATTTCTTCATCTATTAACTTTTTATTTATTACATTTCCCAACCATAATCGAATTACATCCTAACCAAAGTCAAATCAATAATTTTCATCTTAGTAGTATTAACTCAGTCAAAATTTCTAAAAGCCTTTTTAACCCATCAAGTAAAATCTTAACACTCATTTTTAAACCTAATTCTAGCTTTCTTTTTGTGCCAAGCAGGTTTCCATAAAAGAGCTTCTAATTCATCAAATCTTATTATTTGATTGTACATATTTCTCCACAGTTGAATCTGATCGTAGTCCTCTTCTCCTTTTTCCTGTGTTGTCTGCACTACATAGTCAGTCTTACTCACTCTGGTAATTGTTCGTTGTTTAACCATATTGTCAACATTTTCAATGCCTCGTATTTGAAAAGTTCCTGTTGCGTTTGGGATTTTAGGTGTTTTAGTTAAAATCCACCTTTGGTCATCGAGATTCTCCATAGTTTGTATATGAGATGTAATCTCTTCTTCCATGTTGTTTGGTTCCTCATCTGATGTAGTTTGAATTATAAAGTAATCAGTTGAAATCTGAAAATCAGTTTGAAGCTTCGTAATAAAAGCATTTATTCTGGCATTCACACGTTCATTACATTCATGTATTCTTCCCAGCATCTGATCACCAATAAATTGTAGATATATTTCCTCCATCTCGTTAATTTGTGGATGTGGTCGCCTATCGGCCTCTTTAGAGTTGATTTGTTCTTCCTCTGTTGTTCCTTGATCTATAAATTGGTCAGTCAAAGTTTGAGATTCAATTTTTAACTCTGGAACCTCCTCTTCCATATTCATTCTAAATTGTTCTTTAAGTTCCATAATTTTCTCTAATAAACAACTATGGTCAAACTGTGGGTAAACTTCCATTGTAATCCAAAATAATAATAAAATCTTTAAATTCCAAATTTTTTTTTAGTGTGAATCCATAGCCAAGTTATAATTTTTTATAAAATGTAATATCCAAACAATAATAAAAAAGAAGCCACAAGGTCAAGCCAAAGAAAAAGGAAAAAGCAGAAAAAACCAAAGTCAATAATTTATAATATCCAATTTATAATCCAGAGTAGTAATAAAAAAAGATGCCTTGTAAGTCAATTGTTATATTAATAATCCAACAAAAAAAAAAGAAAATCCATATGTCAAAGATATATAATTTGTACTGTAAACTCCAACTAAACTAATAGGAATAAGAAAAAAAAAGGAAGCTTTCTTTCAGCTGGTTCCAATCAGATAGGAATGTCTGGGCATACAGCCAAGTGTCTGGGCTTCACACCAAGTTATGCCTGAATACACATCCAGCTAAAGACCTTGAGAGTCTCGGCTTGCTACTTTGTTGCAGCTTCAAACCGCAAGGAGCCGCCTCGACTACAGAAATTGTTTTTTAAAATAAGCAATAATGTTCAGAAGGGGGGGAGAGAAATAACACATTCTACCCCCCTCCCTAAAGGCTTCTGCTTAAATTAAAGATGAGCAGGCAAAGAGAAAGAAAATCCATCTTCACAATAAAGATTTTTTCAGGATCCCCGAAGTCCAACAGCTCAAATAATCAGTAAAAATTAATTATTTTTCTCAAGGCTTGTTTTCCCACATATCCGAACGCTGCTTTCTTAAAATAGGGAAGTAATTCCGAAAGCTTTTCACAGGAAGGTAAATAGGGTACAGAGAGGGAAGGAAAGGTCTCACCCGGATCACCCACGGTGGTTCTTTTCGCTTAGATGTTGTGACTTTCGGCTGAAGCAGCTAAGTGATCGGCCATGTTACTGCCGCAATCAACGAGTGTCCTCCCCAGTGGTAGTCGCCCCTCCAGGGTGACTTTTCGACCCTGTCCAGGGTCTACCGGCGGGGGGAAACCGGCCGGCAAAGAGAGCAGACTCTTTGCGCGACCGCCTGCACTGCGACCGGAACCGGAGGTCTCTGAATGTGATATGTTATTTTGAATATATATTAGTAAGAAAAATGATATGCATTGACCAACTGATACTGTTTATGATTATCATTTATCATATTTACTACAGCTATTTACTATTATATTAATTAGTGTTAACTGAAGATATGTACCCGGACAATAGTCTGTTTGCTAAAGCTTGAAAATGTTACTGGGGGGCAACCCCAATGTTGTTCCCAATCCCGTCCCAACCCCAATCCTGATCCTAACCCCACCCCGAAACCTTAATCCCTATCCTGGTCCTATCCCTTCCCCAACCTTATAAAACTCAATAAAAACCAATATATATATAAAATAGGGAAAAAAATAGACCCAGGAAACTACAGACCAATCAGCCTAACATCAATACCTGGGAAGATACTGGAAAAAATAATAAAAAAATAGATCTGCGAACTTCTAGAAACAAAGTTATAACTAGAAGACAGCACTGGTTTGTTATAAACAGATCATGCCCAACCAATCTTGTTTCATTCTTTGACAAAGTGACTAAATTAGTAGACCAGCGAAATGCTGTGGACATAGTATACTTAGACTTCAGTAAGGCATTCAGCAAAGTAGACCGCAACCTACAGTACTTCTTGGTAAGTGGGATAGACTTCCGGTTTTGATGTCGCGGCGATGCAGGCGCAGGAAGACGGGGCTCTGTCTTTCGCATTTGGTTTCGCCCTGCTGGGGGACCCTGGAAAGGGTTGAAAGTCACCCCGTAGAGGCAGCAAGCAAGGAAGGGACTCTTGTTGATTGTGGGGGGGGGCGGCAGCCCTCCCATTTGATCCAAGGAAGCCCTCCAAACCGGCGGGGGAAAGACTGGCTGCATTCGTGTAGCCAGTCCTAAGCTGCTGACAACGGAAGTCAACAAGCACTACCAAGCAATTTTACAGCAACGTGGATGAAACCGGGTGAGACCTGATCCTTTCTTAATGATTTTAAGACCTCTTCCTGAAAATCTGCCCAAAGCACTCCCCCTGATGAAAGAGGGAAAGGGACTTTCCGCCCCATTCCATCAGAAATGAAAAGTGGTGAATTAATTACTTGGGGAAAATGGTGAAACCCATAAGATCTATTTGAAATTAATATATACATACAGCTTGAAAATTTGGGGACTAAAAGTGTTTTTAAGACTTTTTTTTTTTAAAAAAAGAAAAAGACTTGAAAAGTTTACAATATAAGTTCTGGATCTAAAAACTGAAAAGTGCGTTGATGACATCTAGTGGTGAATTACGGCACTACAACTTATTTATGCCTAAAAGAAACCTGGCTTGAAGCCCAGAATTAGATAAGACTTTGACTGGCCTTGGAAGCTTTTACCACTGAGAATTTCAGCTGAGAAAAAAGGAACAGGCTTGGGGGCTGCTTATCTGGGTGGCAGAGATTATAAATATTCTAAATTTGGCCTGTCTGAATTTTGAACATAAATACTGACTTTCAGAACTGTATTGTGGAATTATTTTCTTGTAGAAGAAACATATGGAACACTTTGGATTATAAATCTTGATTGTTGAACAACCTTAAAAGGTTCTTTTTTCTCCCTGGACAGAAAGGATATATTTCTTACTGGACAGAAAATTTTTAATTTTACCTATATCTGCTTAGGGGAGACTCAGGAACGGACAGTATAAAGACATTATAAAGACTATTTATAAATAAATAAATAAAATAAAATGGATGTTCCATACTCAGCGTTAAATAGTAAAACATCATCTTTAACATCTGTTCCCAGTAGCCTTAACTTGCTATATCACCAAGAAAATACTGATGAAACACAGAAAGAAATTCTCTCTCTGATGAAATTAATACAAAAAACAATTACTTTAGCTTGTGAGCAGGTTAAAAATAACACAAAGGAGATAAAAGAACAATTTTCTAACCTAAATCTACAAACTCAGAAAACAACTACAAAGAAGGAACCAGCAACCCAGAAAATAGAAGGAAAACTAGAGAATGCTGACACAAATATTGATGATCTAAGGGAAGAAACTAATGACCAGACTCAGATAAATGAAAACTCAGAAGACACAATGATAATACTGGAAACGGAAAAGACATTTTATAAACCAAAGTTTCAGAACATACTGGATGACAAGGAAGGAGAGCTGATGGAATGGAAGATAAAGTCGTTAACAGAACTGTGGGGAACTGGAGAAGGAGGGAGGTGGTTTAATAAATATCAACGGGCTAGCTCTTCCAAAAACACTTTAACCAAATTGTTTCTCTTGTTCCAAATAATATATACAAAAATAGAGGAAGAATTATTTGATGATCCAAATGCATTGACTTGGAAAGTTAGTTGGCAAAGAAAGAAAGCTAGAGTAAGATTGAAGGAAACAGAAGCTTTGACCTATTAGAGGGGATGCCATATTATTAATTAGAGATTTGAATATGGTTAAGAATAGATTGTTAGAAATAGAAGTATTATTATAACTAGATAGTTAGGATTTATAATTAGAATATTATATCTTGGTATGAAAAGGGAAATAAGAATATGTTAAGAATTTTGAATAAGGGATGCTTTTGGTTGCCCAAATACAACTTGTTTCAAAATTATAAATGATTGGGATACTTTGAATATGGATGGGAAATTAAAATTGAAAAAACCGAAAATAGGATATAGATTAAATAAGTGGAAATTGAGTGCAAATGCAATTAAGATATGCTTTGGCTAGAAAACATATTTTAAACTGATATTATTGATATTATTAGAAAAATGTAACAAATGTTGATATGCAATTGTATGCTTACTAACAATAATAATAATTGTATTTGCTTGATGCGGAAAAATGGTTATTGCCAGAAGAAGAGAGGATGTACTGGCGGGTGTAATAGTGGACTTAGTTGGAAGAAGCTTATATGTACCACAGAATTACTAATGGACTCAGTCACCACGTTGTCTATTGAGCACTTGTATGTGAAAATAGAAAATTAATAAAACATTTATATAAAAAAAAGTGGGATAGATAGCATCACACCAGATGGATTTGTAACTGGCTGACAATCTGTACTCAACGAGTAGTCCTTAATGGTACTACATCTACATGGAGGGAAGTAAGCAGTGGGGTACCACAAGCATACATCTTAGGCCCAGTACTCTTCAATATCTTCATAAATGACTTAGATGAGGGAATAGAAGGGGAACTCATCAAATTTGCAGATGATACTGAGCTGGCCAGAATAGCCAACACCATAGATCAGTGCTTTTCAACGTTTTCACAGATTGTACCACTATTAGGACATGACAATATATGAGAACCACCAGTACTTAGCAAAGCGTCAAAAACTTGACCAAAAAAAAGGAAAAAAGTACTGGTTTTAATTTCTTCAATGGCGGTTCCTTTGCTGAATAATTCCCCCTTTGCACTGACAAACGTATCATTTATTCATATTTATTAATATGCACCACTACATTGGTGGTCAGGTGCCTGGTGGGCCCTTTCCCCCCTCTCCCTCACCTCTCTCTATCTTTCATAGCCTACTCCTTCATTGATCACTCTGTTTCAATCAAGCCTCTCATCTTCTACCTCTCTCTTTCTCCTCACTGCTTCTCTCATAGAAGGCTCTCTTTCTTCTCCCTCAATTTCTCCTCATTGCTTCTCTCAAAGAAGCCTCTACTCTTCACCCTCAATTTCTCCTCATGCCTTCTCTCACAGAAGCCTCTCCTATTCTCCTTCAATTTCTCCTCACTACTTCTCTCACAGAAGCCTCACCTCTTCTCCTTCAATTTCCACTCAGTGCTTCTCTCACAGAACCTCTCCTCTCCACTTCTCACTCAATTTTTCCTCAGTTCTTCTCTCACAGAAGCCTCTCCTCTCCACTTCTCCCTCTCACCTCATTGCGTCTCTCACAGAATCCTCTCTTATTCTCCTCTCTCTTTCTCCTCACTGCTTCTCTCACAAAAGCGTCTCCTCTTCTCCTTCTCTTTCTCCTCTCTGTTTCTTTCACAAAAGCCTCTATTCTTCTCCCCGCTTTCTCCTCACTGCTTCTCTCACAAAAGCCTCTCCTCTTCTCCTTCAATTTCTCCTCACTACTTCTCTCACAGAAGCCTCTCCTTTTCTCCTCTATTTCTCCGCACTGCTTCTCTCACAGAAGGCTCTCCTCTTCTCCCTCAATTTCTCGTCACTGCTTCTCTCACAGAAACCTATCCTCTTCTCCCTCAATTTCTCCTCACTGCATCTCTCACAGAAACCACTCCTGTTCTCCCTCTCTCTTTCTCCTCACTGCTTCTCTCACAGAAGCCTCTCCTTTTCTTTATTTCTCCTCACTGCATCTCTCACAAAGGCGTCTCCTCTTCTCCCTCTCTCTTTCTCCTCACTGCTTATCTCACAGAAGCCTCTCTTCTTCTCCCTTTCTTTCTCCTCACTGTTTCTCTCACAAAACCTGTCTTCTTCTCCTTCTCTTTGTCCTCACTGTTTCTTTCAGAAAAGACTCTATTCTTCTCCTCTATTTCTCCTCACTGCTTCTCCAACAGAAGCCTCTCCTCTTCTCCTTCAATTTCTCCTCACTACTTCTCTCACAGAAGCCTCTCCTCTCCACTTCTCCCTCTCACCTCATTGTGTCCCTCACAGAATCCTCTCTTATTCTCCTCTCGCTTTCTCCTCACTGCTTCTCTCACAAAAGTGTCTCCTCTTCTCCCTCTCTGTTTCTCCTCACTGCTTATCTCACAGAAGCATCTCTTCTCCCTCTCTTTCTCCTCACTGTTTCTCTCACAAAAGCCTGTCTTCTTCTCCTTCTCTTTCTCCTCACTGTTTCTTTCACAAAAGCCTCTATTCTTCTCCTCTATTTCTCCTCACTGCTTCTCTCACAGAAGGCTCTCCTCTTCTCCCTCAATTTCTCGTCACTGCTTCTCTCACAGAAACCTATCCTCTTCTCCCTCAATTTCTCCTCACTGCATCTCTCACAGAAACCACTCCTGTTCTCCCTCTCTCTTTCTCCTCACTGCTTCTCTCACAGAAGCCTCTCCTTTTCTTTATTTCTCCTCACTGCATCTCTCACAAAGGCGTCTCCTCTTCTCCCTCTCTCTTTCTCCTCACTGCTTATCTCACAGAAGCCTCTCTTCTTCTCCCTTTCTTTCTCCTCACTGTTTCTCTCACAAAACCTGTCTTCTTCTCCTTCTCTTTGTCCTCACTGTTTCTTTCAGAAAAGACTCTATTCTTCTCCTCTATTTCTCCTCACTGCTTCTCCAACAGAAGCCTCTCCTCTTCTCCTTCAATTTCTCCTCACTACTTCTCTCACAGAAGCCTCTCCTCTCCACTTCTCCCTCTCACCTCATTGTGTCCCTCACAGAATCCTCTCTTATTCTCCTCTCGCTTTCTCCTCACTGCTTCTCTCACAAAAGTGTCTCCTCTTCTCCCTCTCTGTTTCTCCTCACTGCTTATCTCACAGAAGCATCTCTTCTCCCTCTCTTTCTCCTCACTGTTTCTCTCACAAAAGCCTGTCTTCTTCTCCTTCTCTTTCTCCTCACTGTTTCTTTCACAAAAGCCTCTATTCTTCTCCTCTATTTCTCCTCACTGCTTCTCTAACAGAAGCCTCTCCTCTTCTCCCTCTCTCTTTCTCCTCACTGCTTCTCTCACAGAAACCACTCCTGTTCCCCTTCTCTCCTTCTCCTCACTGATTCTCTCACAAGAAGCATCTCCTTTTCTCCTCTCTTTCTCCTCACTGCTTCTCTCACAGAAGCCTCTCCTATTCTCCCTCTCTCTTTCTCCTCACTGCTTCTCTCACAGAAACCACTCCTGTTCCCCCTCTCTCCTTCTCCCCACTGCTTCTCTCACAAGAAGCATCTCCTTTTCTCCTCTCTTTATCCTCACTGTTTCTTTCACAAAAGACTCTATTCTTCTCCTCTATTTCTCCTCACTGCTTCTCCAACAGAAGCCTCTCCTCTTCTCCTTCAATTTCTCCTCACTACTTCTCTCACAGAAGCCTCTCCTCTCCACTTCTCCCTCTCACCTCATTGTGTCCCTCACAGAAGCCTCTCTTCTTCTCCCTTTCTTTCTCCTCACTGTTTCTCTCACAAAAGCCTGTCTTCTTCTCCTTCTCTTTGTCCTCACTGTTTCTTTCAGAAAAGACTCTATTCTTCTCCTCCATTTCTCCTCACTACTTCTCTCACAGAAGCCTCTCCTCTCCACTTCTCCCTCTCACCTCATTGTGTCCCTCACAGAATCCTCTCTTATTCTCCTCTCGCTTTCTCCTCACTGCTTCTCTCACAAAAGTGTCTCCTCTTCTCCCTCTCTGTTTCTCCTCACTGCTTATCTCACAGAAGCATCTCTTCTCCCTCTCTTTCTCCTCACTGTTTCTCTCACAAAAGCCTGTCTTCTTCTCCTTCTCTTTCTCCTCACTGTTTCTTTCACAAAAGCCTCTATTCTTCTCCTCTATTTCTCCTCACTGCTTCTCTAACAGAAGCCTCTCCTCTTCTCCCTCTCTCTTTCTCCTCACTGCTTCTCTCACAGAAACCACTCCTGTTCCCCTTCTCTCCTTCTCCTCACTGATTCTCTCACAAGAAGCATCTCCTTTTCTCCTCTCTTTCTCCTCACTGCTTCTCTCACAGAAGCCTCTCCTATTCTCCCTCTCTCTTTCTCCTCACTGCTTCTCTCACAGAAACCACTCCTGTTCCCCCTCTCTCCTTCTCCCCACTGCTTCTCTCACAAGAAGCATCTCCTTTTCTCCTCTCTTTATCCTCACTGTTTCTTTCACAAAAGACTCTATTCTTCTCCTCTATTTCTCCTCACTGCTTCTCCAACAGAAGCCTCTCCTCTTCTCCTTCAATTTCTCCTCACTACTTCTCTCACAGAAGCCTCTCCTCTCCACTTCTCCCTCTCACCTCATTGTGTCCCTCACAGAAGCCTCTCTTCTTCTCCCTTTCTTTCTCCTCACTGTTTCTCTCACAAAAGCCTGTCTTCTTCTCCTTCTCTTTGTCCTCACTGTTTCTTTCAGAAAAGACTCTATTCTTCTCCTCCATTTCTCCTCACTACTTCTCTCACAGAAGCCTCTCCTCTCCACTTCTCCCTCTCACCTCATTGTGTCCCTCACAGAATCCTCTCTTATTCTCCTCTCGCTTTCTCCTCACTGCTTCTCTCACAAAAGTGTCTCCTCTTCTCCCTCTCTGTTTCTCCTCACTGCTTATCTCACAGAAGCATCTCTTCTCCCTCTCTTTCTCCTCACTGTTTCTCTCACAAAAGCCTGTCTTCTTCTCCTTCTCTTTCTCCTCACTGTTTCTTTCACAAAAGCCTCTATTCTTCTCCTCTATTTGTCCTCACTGCTTCTCTCACAGAAGCCTCTCCTCTTCTCCCTCTCTCTTTCTCCTCACTGCTTCTCTCACAGAAACCACTCCTGTTCCCCCTCTCTCCTTCTCCTCACTGATTCTCTCACAAGAAGCATCTCCTTTTCTCCTCTCTTTCTCCTCACTGTTTCTCTCACAAAAGCCTGTCTTCTTCTCCTTCTCTTTCTCCTCACTGTTTCTCTCACAGAGGACACTCCTGTTCTCCGTCTCTTTCTCCCCACTGCTTCTCTCACAAGAAGCATCTCCTTTTGTCCTCTATTTCTCCTCACTGCTTCTCTCACAGAAGCCTCTATTCTTCTCCTCTCTTTCTCCTCACTGCTTCTCTCACAGAGGACTCTCCTTTTCTCCTCTCTTTCTCCTCACTGCTTCTCTCACAGAACCCTCTCCTCTTCTCCCTCTCTCTTTCTCCCCACTGCTTCTCTCACAGAAGCCTCTCCTCTTCTCCCTCAAATTTCTTCCTCACTGCTTCTCTCCAAAGCTCTCCTCTTCTCCCTCTCTCTTTCTCCTCACTGATTCTCTCACAGAGGACTCTCCTTTTCTCCTCTCTTTCTCCCCACTGCTTCTCTCACAGAAGCCTCTCCTCTTCTCCCTCAATTTCTCCTCACTGCTTCTCTCACAGAAACCACTCCTGTTCCCCCTCTCTCTTTCTCCTCACTACTTGTCTCACAGAAACCACTCCTGTTCCCCCTCTTAATCCTCACTGCTTCTCTCACAGAAGCCTCTTTTTTTCTTCTCTATTTCTCCTCACTGCATCTCTCACAGAAACCACTCCTGTTCTCCCTGTCTCTTTCTCCCCACTGCTTCTCTCACAAGAAGCATCTCCTATTCTCCCTCTCTCTTTCTCCTCACTGCTTCTCTCACAGAAACCACTCCTGTTCCCCCTCTCTCCTTCTCCCCACTGCTTCTCTCACAAGAAGCATCTCCTTTTCTCCTCTCTTTCTCCTCACTGTTTCTCTCACAAAAGCCTGTCTTCTTCTCCTTCTCTTTCTCCTCACTGCTTCTCTCACAGAAGCCTCTCCTCTTCTCCCTCTCTCTTTCTCCTCACTGCTTCTCTCACAGAAACCACTCCTGTTCCCCCTCTTAATCCTCACTGCTTCTCTCACAGAAACCACTCCTGTTCTCCCTGTCTCTTTCTCCCCACTGCTTCTCTCACAAGAATCATCTCCTTTTCTCCTCTCTTTCTCCTCACTGCTTCTCTCACAGAAGCCTCCCCTCTTCTCCCTCTCTCTTTCTCCCCACTGCTTCTCTCACAGAAGCCTCTCCTCTTCTCCCTCAATTTCTCCTCACTGCTTCTCTCACAGAAGCCTCTCCTCTTCTCCCTCAATTTCTCCTCACTGCTTCTCTCACAGAAACCACTCCTGTTCCCCCCCTCTCTTTCTCCTCACTACTTCTCTCACAGAAACCACTCCTGTTCCCCCTCTTAATCCTCACTGCTTCTCTCACAGAAGCCTCTTTTTTTCTTCTCTATTTCTCCTCACTGCATCTCTCACAGAAACCACTCCTGTTCTCCCTATCTCTTTCTCCCCACTGCTTCTCTCACAAGAAGCATCTCCTTTTCTCCTCTATTTCTCCTCACTGCTTCTCTCATAGAAGCCTCTCCTCTTCTCCCTCGCTCTTTCTCCTCACTCCTTCTCTCACAGAAGCCTCTCCTCTTCTCGCTCTCTCTTTCTCCTCACTGCTTCTCTCACAAAAGCCTGTCTTCTTCTCCTTCTCTTTCTCCTCACTGTTTCTTTCACAAAAGCCTCTATTCTTCTCCTCTATTTCTCCTCATTGCATCTCTCACAGAATCCTCTCTTATTCTCCTCTCGCTTTCTCCTCACTGCTTCTCTCACAGAAGGCTCTCCTTTTCTTCTCTATTTCTCCTCACTCCTTCTCTCACAGAAGCCTCTCCTCTTCTCCCTCTCTCTTTCTCCTCACTGCTTCTCTCACAGAAACCACTCCTGTTCCCCCTCTCTCCTTCTCCTCACTACTTCTCTCACAGAAACCACTCCTGTTCCCCCTCTTAATCCTCACTGCTTCTCTCACAAAAGCCTCTATTCTTCTCCTCTATTTCTCCTCACTGCTTCTCTCACAGAAGCCTCTCCTCTTCTCCCTCTCTCTTAATCCTCACGGCTTCTCTCACAGAAGCCTCTCCTTTTCTCCTCTATTTCTCCTCACTGCTTCTCTCAAAGAAGCCTCTCCTTTTCTCCTCTCTTTCTCCTCACTGCTTCTCTCACAGAACCCTCTCCTGTTCTCCCTCTCTTTCTCCCCACTGCTTCTCTCACAAGAAGCATCTCCTTTTGTCCTCTATTTCTCCTCACTGCTTCTCTCACAGAACCCTCTCCTCTTCTCCCTCTCTCTTTCTCCTCACTGCTTCTCTCACAGAAGCCTCTCCTCTTCTCCCTCAATTTCTCCTCACTGCTTCTCCCACAGAAGCCTCTCCTCTTCTCCTTCAATTTCTCCTCACTACGTCTCTCACAGAAGCCTCTCCTCTCCACTTCTCCCTCTCACCTCATTGCTTCTCTCACAGAAGCCTCTCCTATTCTCCCTCTCTCTTTCTCCTCACTGTTTCTTTCACAAAAGCCTCTATTCTTCTCCTCTCTTTCTCCTCACTGCTTCTCTCACAGAAGCATCTCCTCTTCTCCCTCAATTTCTCCTCACTGTTTCTCTCACAAAAGCCTCTCCTCTTCTCGCTCAATTTCTCCTCACTGCTTCTCTCACAGAAGCATCTCCTCTTCTCCCTCAATTTCTCCTCACTGTTTCTCTCACAAAAGCCTCTCCTCTTCTCCCTCAATTTCTCCTCACTGTTTCTCTCACAAAAGCCTGTCTTCTTCTCCTTCTCTTTCTCCTCACTGTTTCTTTCACAAAAGCCTCTATTCTCCACTTCTCCCTCTCACCTCATTGCATCTCTCACAGAATCCTCTCTTATTCTCCTCTCTCTTTCTCCTCACTGCTTCTCTCAAAGAAGCCTATTGCAGCACCTGTTAACAAACAGGGATCATAGAGAGAAAGGTGATTATTTAAACAAGAGTGATAGTGAATGAAATTAAGAGTGGTGATAATATTTTGAGAATAGTATATGTATATGCATTGTGTGGAGTATTACAGAAATATACAAAAGAGGTGTTAAGAGTATTATAAATTATATTATATAATAGTGGGATAAGAAAAGGTATAACTCTATTTGTAATCTTATTTTTAAGGTTAACCCTTAACGTTATATAAAATTGATATATGCAAGTGTGGGAAAATATTATCCAAGTAATAAAAATGACAAGTACCACAGCAACAACTAAAATAAGTAAAAAAACAGCTATAAATCCCACACCTATAATGGCCTCTCCTATAGGTCAAAGAACGATAGGAACCATGTTGGGGAAAGAAAAAGAAAAAGTAGAATTGGCGATGAACCCACAGAGTATACAGACAATGTTACAAATGATGCAGGAAACAATGACGAAAACCCAAGAGGCAATAGCAAATAATCATGAAGAAACAAAAACTCACCACAAAGAAATCAAAAATGAAATTAAAAACATGAATGACAAGATAGAGAGTATACAACAAACAATGATGAAGAACGAACAAAGAATTCAAAAAGTTGAAACAAAAATAGATCAAGTTGATGGCAAAATAGAAAAGATGGATCAGATATCCAAACAAACAAACAGAGAGCTGACCCAATCTATTACCTTCTTGGAATTGGAAAAAGCTGCGTTCTTCCTAAGATTTCAAAATATCGTAGAGGAAAAAGAAGAAGATTTGGGAGAGAAGATGGCGGAGATATTGGCCGAGATATTAGGAAAGGACAAACAGGACGCAAGAAGAGACATAGATGAAATTTATCGAGTATATACAAATTATGCACGTAGGCACAGACTGGCGAGAGAGGTACATATAAGGTTGACTAGAAGATCAATAAGGGATGAAATATATAAAAAAACAAGAGACAAAACAGATAGTATATAAGGGTAAAGAAATAATTGTATTAAAGCAAATACCACGTAGAATACGAAATCAGAGACGAGAATACCAATTTCTAACAACCCAATTAACTAAATACAAAGTTATGTTTCGATGGTTAGTACCTGAAGGCATATTTGTAACATGGCAAGAAAAAAAATATAAGATAGACACACTCGAGAAAGCGCAGGATTTTTATGAATGTCACTTTGCGCAGGGAGAAGAACAAGAAAGTAGGGAAGAGCCAGAGAGTAAAAGTCAGGAGGAAGAACTAATAGAAGAATTTGAACGAGAAAGAGAAAAGCAAAAGAAACAAGAAAGAGAAAGGTTAGAAAGAGAAGGAGCAAAAGGAAGGGTAATAGAGACAAGAAGCACAAAAAACCAGATCAAGTAAAAAACGGGAGAGGCAATTAAGCTCTTTTCTGTAAACATTAATGGTTTAAATATACCAAGAAAAAGAGTACAAACGTTTAATAAATTAAGGAAATTGGATGCAGACGTGATATGTCTACAGGAAGTTCATATAAAAAAGGATTATAGAAAACTACTAGAGAATGTAAAATTAGGAACACTATACACAACACTAGCACAAAACAAGAAAGGAGGAATTGCTATATATGTTAAAGAAAAAATAAAATCAAAATTAATATATTAGGATGAAGAGGGGAGAATTTTAATGTTGGAAATAGAATTAGGGCAAAAACAAACTTTATTAACGGCAGTATATGCACCAAATAATAACCAACATGATTTTTTTAAAAAGGTACATAAGAAACTAGTGGATCTGGACTATGAAAATATTTGTATGATTGGGGATCTAAATGCAATAGTCGATGTTAAGAAAGACTATAAAAGTAGTAAAAAGAGCAAAAAGAAGAAAAATATATTACCAAAATCATTCTTTAACATGGTAACAGAACTCAACCTTCGGGATATATGGAGAGAGACACACAGATCAGACAAACAATACACATTTTATTCGTATCCGCATCAATCCTGGTCCAGGATCGATATGGCCTGGGTAACAACAGAAATACAGAACGGGATAGAGGAAATTGAAATAGGACTTAATGACTGGGCAGATCACAACCCAATAACAATAAAATGGAAAGGCCAGAAACAGAGAAAAAGATGGTCAATGAATCAAAGACTATGTAAAGACAAACAATATATACAGATGCTAGAAAAGGAACTGACATTATTTTTTCAGGTAAATAAAAAGGAAGAGACATCAACACAAAATTTGTGGGATACCACAAAAGCCTACATTCGAGGATTGACAATTGCATACAACTCTAAGAAAAATAAAGATAAGAGACTTCAACAAGAAAAACTGCAAGAAGAACTTAAAGAAACAGAAAGTGACCTACAGAAGGATCCACAAAACAAAAAGATAAAGGAAAAATGGAATATTATAAAACACAAGATTAATCTGACAACACAAAAAGAAATGGCACAGAAAATTAGGATGGCGAAACAAAATTACTTTGAAAACGCAAATAAAACCGGTCGATGGTTGGCCTATAAATTAAAAAAAGAAAAAGGTAAAAGAGCAATACATCAACTACAAGATGAAAGTGGAACAGTACAATATAGACGGGAAGAGAAAAAGAACATAATACAAAATTTCTTCTCAAAGCTATACTATCAGGAAGATATAGCAGATGATAAAGTTAAACAATATATAGAGGCAGCAAAAATGAGTAAAATCACTGAAGAACAAAAGGAAATGTTGAATAGACCAATAACCGCAATAGAACTAGAAACAGCATTGAAAAAACAAAAAAATAATAAATCACCAGGCACAGATGGAATTCCGGTTGAGTTTTATAAAAATACACAAGAGTCACTACAATGGATAATGTTGGAGATTTGTAATGAGGTGCTGGAGGAGGCGAAGATACCGCCATCTTGGACTGAAGCAATTATTACTCTCATCCCTAAGGAAGATTCAGACCTGCAACAAATTCAAAACTATAGGCCGATTTCTTTACTGAATACAGATTATAAGATATTTGCAACAATAATAGCAGAAAGGATTAAAAAAATCTTGAATAATTACATCCACCCAGATCAAAATGGATTTCTACCAGGACGACAGATAAAAAACAATATGAGGATTATAATGAACACCTTAGAATTTTATGAAGTCCACTCTGAAAGACAAGCTACACTGGTTTTCCTTGATGCCCAGAAGGCATTTGATAATTTGAACTGGAAATTTATTATAACACAACTGAACTACATGGAATTTGGGACAAAATTTGGAAAGATGGTTGAGAAAATATATACTAAACAAACAGCTAGGGTAATTATGAATGACGAAATGACAGAAAAAATTGAGATAACTAAAGGAGTAAGACAAGGGTGCCCACTCTCTCCTCTTCTATTTATTTTATCATTAGAAATACTCTTGACAAAAATTAGAGAGGATCAAGAAATAAAGGGTTTAAAAATTAAGAAGGAAGAATATAAGGTCCAAGCCTTTGCTGATGATTTGGTATTCATTTTGGAAGACCCATTAGAAACCGGCCCTAAATTAATTCAAAAAATAGAAGAATTTGGTGAGGTAGCCGGACTTAAGATTAATAAGAATAAATCCAAATTAATAACCAAAAATCTTACAAAGGCACAGGAAAGCGAATTGGAAGATAAAATAAAAATAAGCGTAACAAAAAAAATAAAATATTTAGGGATTTGGCTTACAGCGAAGTGCTCCTCAATTAAGGAGGATAATTATGATAAAATACTACACCAGATAAAAAAAGATTTAGAAAATTGGGAAAACCTACAAATTTCATTTTTAGGGAGGATTGCAACGATCAAAATGAATATATTGCCAAAAATATTATTCCTGTTTCAAGTTATTCCAATAAAACTAGGGAAAACATTCTTTCAAGAATTAAATAAATTGGTTACTAAATTTATATGGCAAAGGAAAAAACCTAGGATTAAATTAAAACTCTTGCAAGATACGAAAGATAAAGGGGGATTGGCATTACCAGAGTGGGAAATATATTACCAAGCATCAAGCCTAACTTGGCTAAAAGAATGGATGAAATTGGAAAATACTAGAATTTTAACACTTGAAGGACACGATTTGCAAGCGGGGTGGCATGCATTTCTATGGGACGAAAAATATAAAGTACATAGATACTTTCGAAGACATATAGTTAGGGATGCATTGCTACAGACTTGGGAAAAGATAAAACAAAAACATTACATAAGAATTCCAATGTGGCTATCCCCAACAGAAGCTCTGAAACACCCAAACCTACTGGACATAAATAAGATAATTAGATACAAGGAATTGGTAAATGAACAGGGAAATCTGAAAACAAAACAAGAATTGGAACAAGATGTAGGCAGAGAGATTGATTGGTGGACATACACACAAATCCAATCTAAATATACAGAGGACAAAAAATTATACGAAATACAAAAAGAATCGCAAGAATTGGATAAAATTATACATGGAAAAGAAATAAAATTAATTAGTAATATATATAAATATCTACTGAGATATAAAATGGAAGATGAGGTTGTCAAAGACACAATGATTAGATGGGCAAAAAATTTCGGATACAACATAGAATTGGCGAAATGGGAAAAAATATGGGAAACAAACATAAAATTGACTATGTCTGCGGCATTCAAGGAAAATCAGTTGAAGATGTTTTACAGCTGGCATCTTCCACCAGCAAAGCTTGCTAAGATGTTCCAGAACAACTCACCGACATGCTGGAAATGTAAAAAGGTACATGGAACATATTACCATCTATGGTGGACATGCCCCGTTGCAAAAAAATACTGGACTAAAATAAGAAGATGGATGGTAGAAATAATAGATCAACCTGTAGATTGGAAACCAGAGATCTTTCTGCTGGGTATCTTAAATAGAAAATACAGTAAAGAAATACGGTACTTAATCTTACACATAACAACGGCAGCAAGAATAGTCTACGCACAGTTCTGGAAAATGAGAATACACCATCAGAGGAAGAAGTGATAAGGAAAATCTTAGACTGTGCGGAGATGGACAAATTAACAAAAGAGATAAAAGAAAGGGAAGACACAGAGTACTATGTAATATGGAATAAGTGGTATGATTGGTTGGAGACTAGAAATAACAAATGAAAATAAATGCAGAAAGGTCAAGAAAGGGAAAATGTGTGTATAATAATGTACAATAATGTATAGTAATAATATGTATTATTCTTAATATGAAATATAGTATGAATGAAGAAAATGGAAATAAGAAACAATGGGACAACAAGGACAAATATTTTTTAAAAAAGAAGAATAAAGGGGGAAAATGTAAATAACAGAAGATTACAGTTACGAAATTGCTGTTTAAAAAAAAAAAAAAGAGTATACATTGTTATGTTTATGTGTGTTATGTTTTGTTGTCTTAAAAAAATAAAAAATATATATAAAAAAAAAAAAAAAAAAAAGAAGCCTCTCCTTTTCTTCTCTATTTCTCCTCACTTCATCTCTCACAGAAGCCTCTCCTATTCTCCCACTCTCTTTCTCCTCACTGCTTCTCTCACAGAAGCCTCTCCTCTTCTCCCTCAATTTCTCCTCACTGCTTCTCCCACAGAAGCCTCTCCTCTTCTCCTTCAATTTCTCCTCACTGCTTCTCCCCCAGAAGCCTCTCCTCTTCTCCTTCAATTTCTCCTCACTACGTCTCTCACAGAAGCCTCTCCTCTCCACTTCTCCCTCTCACCTCATTGCTTCTCTCACAGAAGCCTCTCCTGTTCTCCCTCTCTCTTTCTCCCCACTGCTTCTCTCACAAGAAGCATCTCCTTTTCTCCGCTATTTCTCCTCACTGCTTCTCTCACAGAAGCCTCTCCTCTTCTCCCTCGCTCTTTCTCCTCACTCCTTCTCTCACAGAAGCCTCTCCTCTTCTCCCTCTCTCTTTCCCCTCACTGCTTCTCTCACAAAAGCCTGTCTTCTTCTCCTTCTCTTTCTCCTCACTGTTTCTTTCACAAAATCCTCTATTTCTCCTCACTGCTTCTCTCACAGAAGCCTCTCCTATTCTCCCTCAATTTCTCCTCACTGCTTCTCTCACAGAAGCCTCTCCTTTTCTCCCTCGCTCTTTCTCCTCACTGCTTCTCTCACAGAAGGCTCTCCTCTTCTCCCTCAATTTCTCATCACTGCTTCTCTCACAGAAACCTATCCTCTTATCCCTCAATTTCTCCTCACTGCTTCTCTCACAAAAGCGTCTCCTTTTCTTCTCTTTCTCCTCACTGTTTCTTTCACAAAAGCCTCTATTCTTCTCCTCTCTTTCTCCTCACTGCTTCTCTCACAGAAGCCTCTCCTATTCTCCCTCAATTTCTCCTCACTGCTTCTCTCACAGAAGCCTCTCCTTTTCTCCCTCGCTCTTTCTCCTCACTGCTTCTCTCACAGAAGCCTCTCCTCTTCTTCCTCAATTTCTCCTCACTGCTTCTCTCACAGAAACCTCTCCTCTTCTTCCTCAATTTCTCCTCACTGCTTCTCTCACAGAAGCCTCTCCTGTTCCCCCTCTTAATCCTCACTACTTCTCTCACAGAAGCCTCTCTTCTTCTCCCACTCTCTTTCTCCTCACTGCTTCTTTCACAGAAGCCTCTCCTATTCTCCCTCATTTTCTCCTCACTGCTTCTCTCACAGAAGCCTCTCCTCTTCTCCCTCTCTCTTTCTCCTCACTGCTTCTCTCACAGAAACCACTCCTGTTCTCCCTCTCTATTTCTCCTCACTGCTTCTCTCACAGAAGCCTCTCCTATTCTCCCTCAATTTCTCCTCACTGCTTCTCTCACAGAAGCCTCTCCTTTTCTCCTCTATTTCTCCTCACTGCTTCTCTCACAGAAACCTCTCCTCTTCTTCCTCAATTTCTCCTCACTGCTTCTCTCACAGAAGCCTCTCCTGTTCCCCCTCTTAATCATCACTACTTCTCTCACAGAATCCTCTCTTCTTCTCCCACTCTCTTTCTCCTCTGTGCTTCTCTCACAGAAGCCTCTCCTATTCTCCCTCATTTTCTCCTCACTACTTCTCTCACAAAAGCGTCTCCTCTTCTCCCTCTCTCTTTCTCCTCACTGCTTCTCTCACAGAAACCACTCCTGTTCTCCCTCTCTATTTCTCCTTTTCTTCTCTATTTCTCCTCACTGCATCTCTCACAGAAACCACTCCTGTTCTCCCTCTATTTCTCCTCACTGCTTCTCTCACAGAAGCCTCTCCTCTTATCCCTCAATTTCTCCTCACTGCTTCTCTCACAGAAGCCTCTCCTTTTCTTCTCTTTCTCCTCACTGAATCTCTCACAAAGGCCTCTCCTCTTATCCCTCTCTCTTTCTCCTCACTGTTTCTCTCACAAAAGCCTGTCTTCTTCTCCTTCTCTTTCTCCTCACTGTTTCTTTCACAAAAGCCTCTATTCTTCTCCTCTATTTCTCCCCACTGCTTCTCTCACAGAAGCCTCTCCTCTTCTCCCTCTCTCTTTCTCCTCACTGCTTCTCTCACAGAAACCACTCCTGTTCCCCCTCTCTCTTTCTCCTCACTGCTTCTCTCACAGAAACCACTCCTGTTGCCCCTTAATCCTCACTGCTCCTCTCACAGAAGCATCTCCTTTTCTTCTCTATTTCTCCTCACTGCTTCTCTCACAGAAGCCTCTCCTCTCCACTTCTCCCTCTCACCTCATTGCTTCTCTCACAGAAGCCTCTCCTGTTCTCCCTCTCTCTTTCTCCCCACTGCTTCTCTCACAAGAAGCATCTCCCTTTCTCCTCTATTTCTCCTCACTGCTTCTCTCACAGAAGCCTCTCCTATTCTCCCTCAATTTCTCCTCACTGCTTCTCTCACAGAAGCCTCTCCTTTTCTCCCTCGCTCTTTCTCCTCACTACTTCTCTCACAGAAGCCTCTCCTCTTCTTCCTCAATTTCTCCTCACTGCTTCTCTCACAGAAACCTCTCCTCTTCTTCCTCAATTTCTCCTCACTGCTTCTCTCACAGAAGGCTCTCCTGTTCCCCCTCTTAATCCTCACTACTTCTCTCACAGAATCCTCTCTTCTTCTCCCACTCTCTTTCTCCTCTGTGCTTCTCTCACAGAAGCCTCTCCTATTCTCCCTCATTTTCTCTTCACTACTTCTCTCACAAAAGCGTCTCCTCTTCTCCCTCTCTCTTTCTCCTCACTGCTTCTCTCACAGAAACCACTCCTGTTCTCCCTCTGTATTTCTCCTTTTCTTCTCTATTTCTCCTCACTGCATCTCTCACAGAAACCACTCCTGTTCTCCCTCTCTTTCTCCCCACTGCTTCTCTCACAATAAAGCATCTCCTTTTCTCCTCTATTTCTCCTCACTGCTTCTCTCACAGAAGGCTCTCCTCTTATCCCTCTATTTCTCCTCACTGCTTCTCTCACGGAAGCCTCTCCTCTTCTCCCTCTCTCTTTCTCCCCACTGCTTCTCTCACAAGAAGCATCTCCTTTTCTCCTCTATTTCTCCTCACTGTTTCTCTCACAGAAGCATCTCCTCTTCTCCCTCGCTCTTTCTCCTCACTCCTTCTCTCACAGAAGCCTCTCCTGTTCTCCCTCTCTCTTTCTCCTCACTGTTTCTCTCACAAAAGCCTGTCTCTTTCTTTTACTTTTCTTTTCTCCTCCACTGTTCTTTCACAAAAGCTCCATTCTGTATCTTCTATTTCCTCAACTCAACTGGGTCTCTCACAGAAACCTCTCTCCTATCTCACCTCTCTATTTCTCCTCTACTGCTTCTTCACATGACAAACCACTCCTGTTCCCCTCTCGCTTTCTCCTCCACACTTTCTCTCACAGAAAAGAAACCAATCCTGTTTACCACTCTTAATCCTCACTTGCTTCTCTCACGAAGCCTCTCATTTTATTCTCTATTTCTCCTCACTGAATCTCTCCAGAAACCACTCCTGATTCTCCATCACCATTTCTACCCCACTGCTGTCTATCACAAGAAGATACTCCTTTTCTCTCTATATTTCTCTCACTGTTTTCTCTCGACCAGAAGCCTCTCCCTCTTCTCCCTCTCTCCTTCCTCCTCAATGTTTTCCTCTCACAGAAACAACTCCGTTCCCCCTATATCTTTCTCCTCACTGCTTCTCTCACAGAAACCACTCCTGTTGCCCCTTAATCCTCACTGCTCCTCTCACAGAAGCATCTCCTTTTCTTCTCTATTTCTCCTCACTGCTTCTCTCACAGAAGCCTCTCCTCTCCACTTCTCCCTCTCACCTCATTGCTTCTCTCACAGAAGCCTCTCCTGTTCTCCCTCTCTCTTTCTCCCCACTGCTTCTCTCACAAGAGCAATCTCCCTTTCTCCTCTATTTCTCCTCACTGCTTCTCTCACAGAAGCCTCTCCTATTCTCCCTCAATTTCTCCTCACTGCTTCTCTCACAGAAGCCTCTCCTTTTCTCCCTCGCTCTTTCTCCTCACTGCTTCTCTCACAGAAGCCTCTCCTCTTCTTCCTCAATTTCTCCTCACTGCTTCTCTCACAGAAACCTCTCCTCTTCTTCCTCAATTTCTCCTCACTGCTTCTCTCACAGAAGCCTCTCCTGTTCCCCCTCTTAATCCTCACTACTTCTCTCACAGAAGCCTCTCTTCTTCTCCCACTCTCTTTCTCCTCTGTGCTTCTCTCACAGAAGCCTCTCCTATTCTCCCTCATTTTCTCCTCACTACTTCTCTCACAAAAGCGTCTCCTCTTCTCCCTCTCTCTTTCTCCTCACTGCTTCTCTCACAGAAACCACTCCTGTTCTCCCTCTGTATTTCTCCTTTTCTTCTCTATTTCTCCTCACTGCATCTCTCACAGAAACCACTCCTGTTCTCCCTCTCTTTCTCCCCACTGCTTCTCTCACAGAAGCCTCTCCTGTTCTCCCTCTCTCTTTCTCCTCACTGTTTCTCTCACAAAAGCCTGTCTTCTTTTCCTTCTCTTTCTCCTCACTGTTTCTTTCACAAAAGCCTCTATTCTTCTCTTCTATTTCTCCTCACTGCTTCTCTCACAGAAACCTCTCCTCTTCTCCCTCTCTATTTCTCCTCACTGCTTCTCTCACAGAAACCACTCCTGTTCCCCCCCTCTCTTTCTCCTCACTGTTTCTTTCACAAAAGCCTCTCCTCTTCTTCCTCAATTTCTCCTCACTGCTTCTCTCACAGAAACCTCTCCTCTTCTTCCTCAATTTCTCCTCACTGCTTCTCTCACAGAAGCCTCTCCTGTTCCCCCTCTTAATCCTCACTACTTCTCTCACAGAATCCTCTCTTCTTCTCCCACTCTCTTTCTCCTCTGTGCTTCTCTCACAGAAGCCTCTCCTATTCTCCCTCATTTTCTCCTCACTACTTCTCTCACAAAAGCGTCTCCTCTTCTCCCTCTCTCTTTCTCTCTCTTCTCTTCACAAGCCTGGCTTCTTTGTCTTTCTCTTTCTCCTCACTGTTTCTTTCATAAAAGCCTCTCCTCTTCTCCCGCAATTTCTCCTCACTGCTTCTCTCACAGAAACCTCTCCTCTTCTCCTCTCTCTTTTTTCTCACTCCTTTTCTCATAAAAGCCTCTCCTCTTCTCCCTCTCTCTTTCTACTCTATGCTTATCTCACAGAAGCCTCTCCTCTTCTCCCTCTCTATTTCTACTCTATGCTTCTCTCACAGAAGCCTCTCCTTTTCTCCCTCTCTCTTTCTACTCTATGCTTCTCTCACAGAAACCTCTCCTCTTCTCCTCTCTCTTTTTTCTCACTCCTTTACTCATAAAAGCCTCTCATCTTCTCCCTCTCTCTTTCTACTCTATGATTATCTCACAGAAGCCTCTCCTCTTCTCCCTCTATTTCTCTTCACTGCTTCTCTCACCGAAGCATCTCCTCTTCTCCCTCTCTCTTTCTACTCTATGCTTCTCTCACAGAAGCCTCTTCTCTTCTCCCTCTCTCTTTCTACTCTATGCTTCTCACACTAAAGCCTCTCCTTTTCTCCCTGTACATTTCTCCTCACTGCTTCTCTCACAGAAGCCTCTCCTCTTCTCGGCTATCTTTTTTCTCACTACTTCTCTCACAGAAGCCTCTCCTCTTCTCCCTCAATTTCTCCTCACTGCGTCTCTCACAGAAGCCTCTCCTCTTCTCCTCTCTCTCTTTCTACTCTATGCTTCTCTTACAGAAACCTCTCCTCTTCTCCTCTCTCTTTTTTTGTCACTTTTGTTCTCATAAAAGCCTCTCCTCTTCTCCCTCTCTCTTTCTACTCTATGCTTATCTCACAGAAGCCTCTCCTCTTCTCCCTCTCTCTTTCTACTCTATGCTTCTCTCACAGAAGCCTCTCCTTTTCTCCCTCTCTCTTTCTACTCTATGCTTCTCTCACAGAAGCCTCTCCTATTCTCCTCTCTCTTTCTTCTCAGATCTGCTATCACCGAAGCATCTTCTCTTCTCCCTCGCTCTTTCTACTCTATGCTTCTCTCACAGAAGCCTCTTCTCTTCTCCCTCTCTCTTTCTACTCTCTGCTTCTCTCACAAAAGCTACTCCTATTCTCCCTCAATTTCTCTTCACTGCTTCTCTTACAGAAGCCTCTCTTCTTCTCCTCTCTCTTTCTACTCACTGCTACTTTCAAAAAACCTCTCCTCTTCTACCTCTCTCTTTCTCCTCACTGCTTCTCTCACAGAAGCCTCTCCTCTTCTCCTCTCTCTTTCTCCTCACTGCTTCTCTCATAAAAGCCGCTCCTCTTCTCCCTCTCCATTTCTCAGCACTGCTTCTATCACAGAAGCCTCTCCTATTCTCCCTCAATTTCTACACACTGTTTCTCTCACAGAAGCCTCTCACCTACTCCCTCTCTCTTTCTCCTCACTGATTCTATCACAGAAGCCTCTCCTCTTCTCAGTCAATTTCTCCTCACTGCTTCTCTCACAGAAGCCTCTCCTCTTCTCCTCTCTCTTTCTCTACACTTTTTCTCTCACAAAAGCCTCTCCTCTTCTCCTCTCTGTTTTTTCTCACTCCTTTTCTCATAAAAGCCTCTCCTCTTCTCCCTCTCTCTTTCTACTCTATTGTTATCTCACAGAAGCCTCTCCTCTTCTCCCTCTCTCTTTCTACTCTATGCTTCTCTCACAGAAGCCTCTCCTCTTCTCCCTCTCTCTTTCTACTCTATGCTTATCTCACAGAAGCCTCTCCTCTTCTCCCTCTCTCTTTCTACTCTATGCTTCTCTCACAGAAGCCTCTCCTATTCTCCCTCAATTTCTCCTCACTGCTTCTCCCACAGAAGCCTCTCCTCTTCTCCTCTCTCTTATTTCTCACTCCTTTTCTCAAAAAAGGCGCTCCTCTTCTCCCTCTCTCTTTCTACTCTATGCTTCTCTCACAGAAGCCTCTCCTTTTCTCCCTCTCACTTTCTACTCTATGCTTCTCTCACAGAAGCCTCTCCTATTCTCCTCTCTCTTTCTTCTCAGTGCTGCTATCACAGAAACCTCTCCTATTCTCCCTCTATTTCTCCTCACTGCTTCTCACACTGAAGCCTCTCCTCTGCTCTTCTCGTCTATCTTTTTTCTCACTGCTTCTCTCACAGTAGCCTTCCTTTTCTCCTCTATTTCTCCGCATTAGTTCTGTGATAAAAGCCTCTCCTCTTCTCCTCTCTCTTTCTCCTCACTGATTATCTCACAGAAGCCTCTCCTCTTCTTCCTCTTTCTTTCTCCTCACTGCTTCTCTCACAAAAGCTACTCCTCTTCTCCTCTCTTTTTTCTCACTCCTTTTCTCATAAAAGCCTCTCCTCTTCTCCCTCAATTTCTCCACATTACGTCTCTCACAAAAGCCTCTCCTTTTCTCCCTCTATCTTTCTCCTCACTGCTTCTCTCACAGAAGCCTCTCCTCTTCTCCTCTCTCTTTCTCCTCACTGGTTCTCTCATAAAAGCCTCTCACCTTCTCCCTCTCTCTTTCTCCTCACTGATTCTATCACAGAAGCCTCTCCTCTTCTCCTCTCTCTTTTTTCTCACTGCTACTTTCAAAAAAACCTCTACTCTTCTCCCTCTCTCTTTCTCCTCACTGCTTCTCACACAGAAGCCTCTCCTCTCCTCTTCTCGTCTATCTTTTTTCTCACTGCTTCTCTCACAGAAGCCCTTCCTTTTCTCCTCCATTTCTCCGCATTACTTCTCTCACAAAAGCCTCTCATCTTCTCCTCTCTCTTTCTCTACACTTTTTCTCTCACAGAAGCCTCTCCTGTTCTCCTCTCTTTTTTCTCACTCCTTTTCTCATAAAAGACTCTCCTCTTCTCCCACAATTTCTCCTCACTGCTTCTCTCACAGAAACCTCTCCTCTTCTCCTCTCTCTTTTTTCTCACTCCTTTTCTCATAAAAGCCTCTCCTCTTCTCCCTCTCTCTTTCTACTCTATGCTTATCTCACAGAAGCCTCTCCTCTTCTCCCTCTCTATTTCTACTCTATGCTTCTCTCACAGAAGCCTCTCCTTTTCTCCCTCTCTCTTTCTACTCTATGCTTCTCTCACAGAAACCTCTCCTCTTCTCCTCTCTCTTTTTTCTCACTCCTTTACTCATAAAAGCCTCTCATCTTCTCCCTCTCTCTTTCTACTCTATGATTATCTCACAGAAGCCTCTCCTCTTCTCCCTCTATTTCTCTTCACTGCTTCTCTCACCGAAGCATCTCCTCTTCTCCCTCTCTCTTTCTACTCTATGCTTCTCTCACAGAAGCCTCTTCTCTTCTCCCTCTCTCTTTCTACTCTATGCTTCTCACACTAAAGCCTCTCCTTTTCTCCCTGTACATTTCTCCTCACTGCTTCTCTCACAGAAGCCTCTCCTCTTCTCGGCTATCTTTTTTCTCACTACTTCTCTCACAGAAGCCTCTCCTCTTCTCCCTCAATTTCTCCTCACTGCGTCTGTCACAGAAGCCTCTCCTCTTCTCCTCTCTCTCTTTCTACTCTATGCTTCTCTCACAGAAACCTCTCCTCTTCTCCTCTCTGTTTTTTGTCACTTTTGTTCTCATAAAAGCCTCTCCTCTTCTCCCTCTCTCTTTCCACTCTACGATTCTCTCACAGAAGCCTCTCCTTTTCTCCCTCTCTCTTTCTACTCTATGCTTCTCTCACAGAAGCCTCTCCTATTCTCCTCTCTCTTTCTTCTCAGATCTGCTACCGAAGCATCTCCTCTTCTCCCTCGCTCTTTCTACTCTATGCTTCTCTCACAGAAGCCTCTTCTCTTCTCCCTCTCTCTTTCTACTCTCTGCTTCTCTCACAAAAGCTACTCCTATTCTCCCTCAATTTCTCTTCACTGCTTCTCTTACAGAAGCCTCTCTTCTTCTCCTCTCTCTTTCTACTCACTGCTACTTTCAAAAAACCTCTCCTCTTCTACCTCTCTCTTTCTCCTCACTGCTTCTCTCACAGAAGCCTCTCCTCTTCTCCTCTCTCTTTCTCCTCACTGCTTCTCTCATAAAAGCCGCTCCTCTTCTCCCTCTCCATTTCTCAGCACTGCTTCTATCACAGAAGCCTCTCCTATTCTCCCTCAATTTCTACACACTGTTTCTCTCACAGAAGCCTCTCACCTACTCCCTCTCTCTTTCTCCTCACTGATTCTATCACAGAAGCCTCTCCTCTTCTCAGTCAATTTCTCCTCACTGCTTCTCTCACAGAAGCCTCTCCTCTTCTCCTCTCTCTTTCTCTACACTTTTTCTCTCACAAAAGCCTCTCCTCTTCTCCTCTCTGTTTTTTCTCACTCCTTTTCTCATAAAAACCTCTCCTCTTCTCCCTCTCTCTTTCTACTCTATGCTTATCTCACAGAAGCCTCTCCTCTTCTCCCTCTCTTTCTACTCTATGCTTCTCTCACAGAAGCCTCTCCTTTTCTCCCTCTTTCTTTCTACTCTATGCTTCTCTCACAGAAACCTATCCTCTTCTCCTCTCTCTTTTTTGTCACTTTTTTTCTCATAAAAGCCTCTCCTCTTCTCCCTCTCTCTTTCTACTCTCTGCTTCTCTCACAAAAGCTACTCCTATTCTCCCTCAATTTCTCCTCACTGCTTCTCCCATAGAAGCCTCTCCTCTTCTCCTCTCTCTTATTTCTCACTCCTTTTCTCAAAAAAGGCGCTCCTCTTCTCCCTCTCTCTTTCTACTCTATGCTTCTCTCACAGAAGCCTCTCCTTTTCTCCCTCTCACTTTCTACTCTATGCTTCTCTCACAGAGGCCTCTCCTATTCTCCTCTCTCTTTCTTCTCAGTGCTGCTATCACAGAAACCTCTCCTATTCTCCCTCTATTTCTCCTCACTGCTTCTCACACTGAAGCCCCTCCTCTGCTCTTCTCGTCTATCTTTTTTCTCACTGCTTCTCTCACAGTAGCCTTCCTTTTCTCCTCTATTTCTCCGCATTAGTTCTGTCACAAAAGCCTCTCCTCTTCTCCTCTTTCTTTCTCCTCACTGCTTCTCACACTGAAGCCTCTCCTCTGCTCTTCTCGTCTATCTTTTTTCTCACTGCTTCTCTCACAGTAGCCTTCCTTTTCTCCTCTATTTCTCCGCATTAGTTCTGTCACAAAAGCCTCTCCTCTTCTCCTCTTTCTTTCTCCTCACTGCTTCTCCCATAGAAGCCTCTCCTCTTCTCCTCTCTCTTATTTCTCACTCCTTTTCTCAAAAAAGGCGCTCCTCTTCTCCCTCTCTCTTTCTACTCTATTCTTCTCTCACAGAAGCCTCTCCTTTTCTCCCTCTCACTTTCTACTCTATGCTTCTCTCACAGAGGCCTCTCCTATTCTCCTCTCTCTTTCTTCTCAGTGCTGCTATCACAGAAACCTCTCCTATTCTCCCTCTATTTCTCCTCACTGCTTCTCACACTGAAGCCTCTCCTCTGCTCTTCTCGTCTATCTTTTTTCTCACTGCTTCTCTCACAGTAGCCTTCCTTTTCTCCTCTATTTCTCCGCATTAGTTCTGTCACAAAAGTCTCTCCTCTTCTCCTCTTTCTTTCTCCTCACTGCTTCTCCCATAGAAGCCTCTCCTCTTCTCCTCTCTCTTATTTCTCACTCCTTTTCTCAAAAAAGGCGATCCTCTTATCCCTTTCTCTTTCTACTCTCTGCTTCTCTCACAAAAGCTACTCCTATTCTCCCTCAATTTCTCTTCACTGCTTCTCTTACAGAAGCCTCTCTTCTTCTCCTCTCTCTTTCTCCTCACTGCTACTTTCAAAAAACCTCTCCTCTTCTACCTCTCTCTTTCTCCTCACTGCTTCTCTCACAGAAGTCTCTCCTCTTCTCCTCTCTCTTTCTCCTCACTGCTTCTCTCATAAAAGCCGCTCCTCTTCTCCCTCTCCATTTCTCAGCATTGCTTCTATCACAGAAGCCTCTCCTATTCTCCCTCAATTTCTACACACTGTTTCTCTCACAGAAGCGTCTCCTGTTCTCCTCTCTCTTTCTTCTCACTGCTTCTCTCACAGAAGCCTCTCCTCTTCTCCCTCTCTCTTTCTACTCTCTGCTTCTCTCACAAAAGCTACTCCTATTCTCCCTCAATTTCTCTTCACTGCTTCTCTTACAGAAGCCTCTCTTCTTCTCCTCTCTCTTTCTCCTCACTGCTACTTTCAAAAAACCTCTCCTCTTCTACCTCTCTCTTTCTCCTCACTGCTTCTCTCATAGAAGTCTCTCCTCTTCTCCTCTCTCTTTCTCCTCACTGCTTCTCTCATAAAAGCCGCTCCTCTTCTCCCTCTCCATTTCTCAGCATTGCTTCTATCACAGAAGCCTCTCCTATTCTCCCTCAATTTCTACACACTGTTTCTCTCACAGAAGCCTCTCCTGTTCTCCTCTCTCTTTCTTCTCACTGCTTCTCTCACAGAAGCCTCTCACCTCTCCCTCTCTCTTTCTCCTCACTGATTCTATCACAGAAGCCTCTCCTCTTCTCAGTCAATTTCTCCTCACTGCTTCTCTCACACCGCCTCTCCTCTTCTCACTCCCCTCTTTCTCTACACTTTTCTCTCACGTAGATCCTCTCCTGTTCTCCTCTCTGTTTTTGTTTTTTCTCACTCCTTTCTCATAAAAGCCTCTCCTCTTCTCCCTCTCTCTTTCTACTCTATGCTTATCTCACAGAAGCCTCTCCTCTTCTCCCTCTCTTTCTACTCTATGCTTCTCTCACAGAAGCCTCTCCTTTTCTCCCTGTCTCGTTCTACTCTATGCTTCTCTCACAGAAACCTCCCCTCTTCTCCCTCTCTCTTTCTACTCTATGCTTCTCTCACAGAAGCCTCTCCTCTTCTCCCTCTCTCTTTCTACTCTATGCTTATCTCACAGAAGCCTCTCCTCTTCTCCCTCTCTCTTTCTACTCTATGCTTCTCTCACAGAAGCCTCTCCTTTTCTCCCTCTCACTTTCTACTCTATGCTTCTCTCACAGAAGCCTCTCCTATTCTCCTCTCTCTTTCTTCTCAGTGCTGCTATCACAGAAACCTCTCCTATTCTCCCTCTATTTCTCCTCACTGCTTCTCACACTGAAGCCTCTCCTCTTCTCCTCTCTCTTTCTCCTCACTGCTTCTCTCATAAAAGCCGCTCCTCTTCTCCCTCTCCATTTCTCAGCACTGCTTCTATCACAGAAGCCTCTCCTATTCTCCCTCAATTTCTACACACTGTTTCTCTCACAGAAGCCTCTCCTGTTCTCCTCTCTCTTTCTTCTCACTGCTTCTCTCACAGAAGC
>JALGBA010001745.1:0-80000 GCA_023970755.1 Azemiops feae
TTTCTCTGTCTCTCTCTCTCTCTCTCTGTCTCTCTCTCTGTCTCTCTCTCTCTCTCTCTTTCTCTGTCTGTCTGTCTGTCTCTCTCTCTCTCTCTCTGTTTTCCTTGGTTGTTTCATTTTTCCTTTCCTCCTGTAGTTTCTCTGTGGCTGTCCATCTTCCACATTTGCCCAGTCGCCAGCCTCCACTTTGAAGGTAAAATAAAGTTCTGCAAATCTTTTCTGGGGTATGTTTGGCTTTGCCCACTTTTTCTATCTAGACCATTGCTTTCCTCCTCCTCCTCCTCCTCCTCCTCCTCCTCCTCCCTTTCTCCTTCTAGATTGATGATGTTACCTAGCTTGGTCATGAAACGTCTGCAAGAACACCACCGAGCTCAGAGAGCACATGGAAATCCACATTCTTACTCCTCCTCCCTCTCCTCGCCTCTCTCATCCTCTCCTCCTCCTCCTCCTCTTCTCCTCCCACAAACCCCCCTCCCTTCTAGCACTGATGGTGTTCCCTAGTTGGGTCATGAAACGTCTGCAAGAACACCACCAAGCTCAGAGAGCACCAAGGACCCAAAGGCCACCTCATTTTTTCCCCACATCCTGACAGGCCCACTTAAACAGTCGAGGTTTCAAGGAATATCTTTGGCATCTCCAGGTTTAAAAATAATAATAATAATAAAAAGAGCCAGAGAAAAGTTTTTCTTTTTTTTCCCCCTTGGCCCGGCAAGCCCTGCAGCCCCCCTGGGTGATGGGAAGAGCGGACCCGGCCAGGGCTGGAGAAATTTCCTGTGTTGGGGACACTCCTGGCGTCCCGGCCCGCCCGAGGGGGGAAATGTTCGGCCGCTGTCTGGTGTTATCTTTTCATTTCCTGACATTGATCCGTCCCCGATCCGGCGCTTTCTCCAGGGGGCAGAGACCAGGAAACGGTCCCCGACGCTGAGCAGCCAGTTCAAGCGCTCGCTGGAGCTCCTGATGCGGACGCTGGGCGTCTGCCAGCCCTTCTTCGTGCGCTGCATCAAGCCCAACGAGTTCAAGAGGCCCATGGTGAGTGGGGGGGAGTGGGACGCGGGGGGGGGGCACTGAGCCAGCTCAGAGGGGTCTTCTGGGATGAGGGTCCAAGTGGGGCAGGAGGGGGTCAAAGTTTGTTGGGGGATCCTGGAGGTCTTCTTGGCAGGGAGTTCCCCTTACTGCTGTGCTTAGATGTCGTGTGTTTGATTCTCGGTGCTTCGGTTGTTCCCCCTTCTTTTCTCTTTTTCCTTTCCTTTCCTTTCCTTTCCTTTCCTTTCCTTTCCTTTCCTCTCCTCTCCTTTCCTTTCCCCTTCCCTTTCCTCTCCTCTCCTTTCCCCTTCCCTTTCCCCTTTCTTTTCCTCTTTCCTTTCCTTTCCACTTTCCTTTCCATTCCTTCCCTTCCCTCTTTCCTTTCCTTTCCTTTCCTTTCCTTTCCACTTTCCTTTCCTTTCATTTCTTTTCCCTTCCGTTCCCTCTTTTTTTCCTCTTTCCTTTCCTTTCTCCTTTCCTTTCCTTTCCTTTCCTTTCCACTTTCCTTCCCTTCCCTTCCCTTCCTCCTTCCTTTCCTTTCCTTTTCCCTTCCGTTTCCTCTTTTTTTCCTCTTTTCTTTCCTTTCTCCTTTCCTTTCCACTTTCCTTTCCATTCCTTCCCTTCCCTCTTTCCTTTCCTTTCCTTTCCCTCTGTCCTCTTTCTTTTCTCTCCTCTCCTCTTCTTCCCCCTTCTTCCCTTTTTTCTTTTCTTCTGTCCTTTCAGCCCTTCCATTATCCCCCTCCGTTTTCCTTCCTCCCTCCCTCCCTCCTTCTTTCCTTTCCTCCTTCCCTTACCTTTCCTCTTCCTTTCCTCCCTCCCTCCCTCTTCTTCCTTCCTTTCCTATCTTCCCTTCCCTTCCCTTCCCTTCCTTTCCTCTTTCCTTTCCTCCCTCCCTCCCTCCTTCTTTCCTTTCCTTTCCTTTCCTTTCCTTTCCTTTCCTTTCCTTTCCTTTCCTTCCCTTCCCTTCCCTTCCCTTCCCTTCCCTTCCCTTCCTTTCCTCTTTCCTTTCCTCCCTCCCTCTCTTCTTCCTTCCTTCTTTCCTTCCTCTATGTTGGATCCTAACATCCATAATTCCCATTCCGGAGGGCCTTTGCCCGTGAAATCAGAAATTGGCTGGGTCAGTAAAAACTAAATCAAAAACAATTCTTTGGAAAGGATGACACTTCTGTGAGCGACGGCTAAGACGGGCAGGAAGCAGAACTTCAGGAAACCGGAATAAAGAGTGGAAAGTTATGTCTCTCTCACAAAAAGACATCGCAGGGAGGGGATATATCGGTCTGTGTTGATAGGAAAGAAATAGAGGGTTGATATTGTTATTGTTGTTGTTGTTGTTGTTATTGTTGTTTAGGTGCCTGTGGTTTTTTTCCCCTGAAAGTGAACCTTCTTGGTACAAATTGTTTTTGGAACCAGGGCAGTAGAAAAAGTTATTTTAAAAGGAATTATTGCAGGCAGTGTGAATCCATGAACGCAGCCAAAGGATAATGAAGTAGAACTATCCTTGTGAATTAACCTTGTTCAGGCAGTCCTCGACTTACAACCGTCATGAAAGGGCCATAGTTCCCCCATGCTGGCTCAGGAATTCTGGGAGTTGAAGTCCAGGAGTCATGAAGGGGCCATAGTTCCCCCATGCTGGCTCAGGAATTCTGGGAGTTGAAGTCCAGGAGTCATGAAGGGGCCATAGTTCCCCCATGCTGGCTCAAGAATTCTGGGAGTTGAAGTCCAGGAGTCATGAAGGGGCCATAGTTCCCCCATGCTGGCTGAGGAATTCTGGGAGTTGAAGTCCACAAGTCATAAAAGGGCCAAGTTTGAAGACCCCTGTCCTAGAAGATTCTTCCTATGTGATCCTGAGAAATTAAAAGCCACTTTTTCTCTTTGTAGTTGTTTGATCGGGAGCTTTGCGTCCGCCAGCTGAGATATTCCGGGATGATGGAAACTATCCGGATCCGCAGGGCGGGCTATCCGATCCGGTATACTTTTGTGGAATTTGTCGACAGATACCGAGTTCTCATGCCGGGGGTCAAACCCGCCTACAAGCAGGTAGAGATGGATAATCCTATTTAAACCACAAAAAAACCCACCATTCCTTGCCAGCCACTTCTGTTGCTAAGTGAGACGTTCGTTAAGTGAATTTTGCTCCATTTTCTTGCCCACATTTGTTAAGCGAATCGCTGCAGTTGTTAAGTTAGCAACCCGGTTGTTAAGTGAATCCGGCTTCCCCATTGACTTGGCTTGTCAGAAGTTCGCCAAAGGGGGATCACGTGACCCCCGGGACATTGCGACCGTCATAAATATGAGTCAGTTGAGTCAGTTGTCCGAATTTGGGGGTGCTGCAGCGGTCATAAGTGAAAAACGATCATAAGTCCCTTTTTCCAGTACCGTTGAAACGTCAAACGGTCACTAAGCGAACCGTTGTAAGTTGAGGATTTCCCGTGCCTGCCAGAGTCACCCTGTAAGTGCTCTTAATTACCTAGATAAAATACAAGTAGCCCTCAGCTTACGACTATAATTGAGATAGTAATTAAGCAATTGTAAGTCAGGCTGGTTGTTAAGCAGGACATCCCACGCCTGCTTTTACGACTTTTTCTCGTGGCTGTCGTTAAACGGATGGCATCTTTGTGAAGCGAATCCACGATTCGCTGTGGGTGCAGCTTTTTTGCTTTCTGTATTCGTGTCAGAAGCACCTCCAAATTATATTTGAATGAGCAAATTAAATAGGTATAAATAGGACATTGAAACACAGCATGTGTATAAAGTACAGTGAGTCCTCAACTTACAACACTGGAAGTTTTTAAGAAGAGACTTGTCTGAAATGGTATAGGGTTTCCTGCCTGAGCAGGGGGTTGGACTAGATGACCTCCAAGGTCCCTTCCAACTTTATTATTATTATTATTATTATTATTATTATTATTATTATTATTATTATTATTATTATTATTATTATTATTATTATTATTATTATTATTATTATTATTATTATTATTATTATTATTATTATCAGTTTGTTTAGTGACCATTCGGAAGTTACAAGGGCACTGAAAAAAGTGACTTATGACCGTTTTTCACACTTAGCGACTGCTGCAGCATCTCCGTGGTCATGTGATCAAAATTTGGATGCTTGGCAATTGACTCGTATTTACGACGGTCGCGGCGTTCCCGGGGTCACGTGATCCCCTTTTGCGACCTTCTGACAAGCAAAGTCAACAGGGGAAAAGCCGGATTCACTTAACAGCCGTGTTACTAATTTAATAACTGCATTGATTCACTTAACAGAGGTGGAAACAAAAGTCGTAAAACGGAGCTAAACTCATTTAAGAAACGTCTCACTTAACAACATAAGTTTTGGGCTCCATTGTGGTCGCGAGCCGAGGACTACCTGTACTGTATCGTATCCATAATTGTGTTTATTTTCCTTTTTAAGATTCTCTCTTGGCCTTTCTTTTCGCTTTTGCTTCTTGCCCTCAACCCTGCTTTCTGTAATCAAGAGGACTAGCAACTTGGCTTTCATTCTTCCAGAAGTAAACACCCTGTTTATGACCAAAATATTGCTCAAAAGGCAGCTCCATGACCACCGGGGGAAGCCAGATTTGCTTAACGTTCAAGTGATTAACTTAATGTCCTCTGTGATTCGCTTAGCCACCGTGGCAAAATAGTCGTAAAATGGGTGCGATTCACTTAACACCCCCCCCCCGCTTTGCTTAGCACCAGAAACTCTAGCCCCCGCTGAGGTTGTAAGTTTGAGGACTTCCGACATGTTCATAGACTCGTACTGTTGGAAGGGACCTCAGTGGTCATCTAGTCAAACCCTCCCCCGCTTGGTGCAAGCTTTGAAATCCGTTCTCACTAATTTCTTCCAGGGGGACCTGCACGGAACCTGCCAGCGCATCGCTGAAGCTGTCCTGGGCAGAGATGATGACTGGCAGATTGGCAAGACAAAAATCTTCCTCAAGGTACGGTGGCCGATTATTTCAAAATCAGATCAGATCTCAGGAAGCAGGAAAAAGAGAAGCGGTGGCCACTGAATAACAGGATAGCAGAGTTGGAAGGGACCTTGGAGGTCTTCTAGTCCAACCCCCCGCTCAAACAGGAAACCCTGTACCATTCTAGACAAATGGCTGTCCAGTCTCTTCTATTACAAACTTCCAGTGTTGGAGCATTCACAGCTTCTGGAGGCAAGTCGTTCCACTGGCTAGAATAGAATAGAATAGAATAGAATAGAATAGAATAGAATAGAATAGAATAGAATAGAATAGAATAGAATAGAATAGAATAGAATAGAATAGAAAATATGAGAATAGAATAGAATAGAATAGAATAGAATAGAATAGAATAGAATAGAATAGAATAGAATAGAATAGAATAGAATAGAATAGAATAGAGCTGGAAGGGACCTTGGAGGTCTCCTAGTCCAGCCCCCCTGCTCAAGCAGGAGAACCTATACCATTTCAGACAAGTGGCTGTCCAGTCTCTTCTTAAAAACCTCTTTTTAATACTGTATTTATGCTGTTTCTTCCCATTTTTTCCATGAGGGTAGCTTTTGAGGTAGGGACAAATATCTAGAATTGGAGACTTTTGCCCATCAAGTCGGAAAAAACAGTTGAATCCATTCCAGCTACAATCTGTTGCTTCCTTCTGAAATCCCTCCTTTATCTCATGTTCAGCTGTTGAAATCTCCCTTTCCAGAAAGTGTTATCAGCCTTGTGCAGTTGTGTTGAGCAGGAAGCTTGGAAATCTACAGCTCAAAAGGTCTACTTAGATCATTGGCTCAGCCTGGAAAACAAGAGGTTTTATTTTCAGCCATCTGGGAAGGAATCTCGCAAAGAAAAGACAAGGAGAAAAGTTTTCAGCTTTAAAAAGAACAGGTTTCTGTTCAAAATTCAGAACCCAAGTGCCGTTTTTTTTTTTCATGCCTGAAGTACATGAGAGGACACTCATTTAATCAATGGATGGAAACCCATCAAGGAGAGAAGCAACCTAGAACTAAAGAGAAACTTCCTGATAGTGAGAACAATTAAACAGTGGAACTGCTTGCCACCAGAAGTTGGGGGTGCTCCATCACTGGAGGCTTTTAAGAAGAGACTGGACAATCATTTGTCTGAAATGGTATAGGGTATAGGGTCTCCTTCTTGAGCAGAGGGTTGGACTAGAAGACCTCCCGAGGTCCTTTCCAACCCTGTTATTCTATGTTCTATTACACCAATTCCTTTCAATTCCCCAGCCAAAAAAGTTCGAACTTACAACGAAACTGAAAAAGGTGAAATATGACCGTTTTTCACACTTTACAACCGTTGTTGTACCATCCAAAATTCGGAGGCTTGGCAACTGACTCGTATTTATGACGGTTCCAGCATCTCGAGGTCACATGATCGCTATCGCTCACCTTCCCACAAGCTGGCTTCCGTCAAGCAAAGTCAATGGGGGAGAAGCCAGATTCACTTAAGGACGTCCCAATTCACTTAACAACGGCAGTGGTGGCGAAAAAAGGTCATAAAATGGGGCAAAACTCACTTGCTCAGCAAGGGAAATTTTGGGCTGAGCTGTAGTCATAAATTGAGGACTTCCTGGAATGACTCTCTTTCATTCCTCTCCAATTTCGAAATTAAAAAGGCACGTTTTGTGTGTGGCACACAGGCAGTGACCGCAAGGCCTCTTTCCAGCCATTCAGCTAGGAACTAATCATCGTTAATCCACAGCTAGATAAGATATATATATATATATTTTTCCAGGATCACCACGACATGCTGTTGGAAATTGAGCGGGACAAAGCCATTACTGACAAGGTTATCCTTATTCAGAAAGTAGTTCGCGGATTTAAAGACAGGTACCTGGGAAGCTGGCTTATATTTCTTGGGGTGAAACGTAACCTGGGAATTGTTAATTGTGACCATGGTCGGGAAGGTTTTCTGTTTCCAAGGAAACCTTGCATGTTTTCCTTTCTTCTGTGTGTCATGGATGAGTTAAACATGAGCCCTGGTGGCGCAGTGGTTAGAAATTGCAGTAATGGCAGGATAATTCTGCCCACTGCCGGCGGTTCGATCCTGACCGGCTCAAGGTGGACTCAGCCTTCCGTCCTTCCGAGGTCGCTAAAATCAGGACCCAGATGGTTGGGGGCCAATATGCTGACTCTGTAAACCGCTTAGAGAGAGAGCTGTAAAGCACGGTGAAGCAGTATATAAGTCTAAGTGCTAATTGGGAAGGAGGGAGGGAGGGAGGGAAGAAGGAAGGAAGGAAGGAAGGAAAAGAAGGGAGGGAGGGAGGGAGAGAAGAAGGAAGGAAGGAAGGAAGGAAGGAAGGAAGGAAAGGAAGAAAAAGAAGGGAGGGAGGGAGGGAGGGAGAGAAGAAGGAAGGAAGGAAGGAAGGAAGGAAGGAAAGGAAGGAAAAAGGGAGGGAAGGGAAGAAGGAGGGAGGGAGGAGGGAGGAAGGAAGGAGGAAAAGACGGGAGGGACGGAGGGAGGGAGGAAGAGGGAGGGAGGAAGGAAGGAAGGAAGGAAAAAAGGGAGGGAGGAGGGAAGAAGGAAGGAAGGAAGGAAGGAAAAAAGGGAGGGAGGAAAGAAGGAAGGAAGGAAGGAAAAGGAGGGACGGAGAGAGGGAGGAAGGAGGAAGGAAGGAAGGAAGGAAGGAAGGAAGGAAGGAAGGAAGGAAGGAAGGGTTGTGGTGGGGCAGTGTTTAAAATGCAGTATTGCAGGCTAATTCTGCCCACTGCCAGAGGTTCGATCCTCACCGGCTCAACCGTCTGCAACATCACTAAGTGAATGATTGCAAGTTGAGGCCTACCCGAAAAGTATTCTGCCTGCTTGAGGCAAAGGGTGGGGTGGCTTATGGGTCCTTTCAACACAGCAGTGGGCAAAAAAACTCTTAACTTTGGTCTAAACTCTAAAGCATGTTTGGAGAGCATTCAGGAGTCCGGAAAGGAAGTAAACTTTGTCCTAATTGAAGTTTCTGATAAGAGACTCTTCCTGAATTCAGAAAAACAAGAGTCCACTAAGAAAGAATTACAGTTTTGTGGAAGGTGGCTGGACTAGGCTTTATGCTAACGGACAGCCGCAGGGAGTTCTCAACTTACAACCGTTCATTTAGTGACCGTTCAAAGTTAAAACGGCCCTGAAAAAAGCGACTTAGGACCGATTTTCACACTTACAACCGTTGCAGCATCCCCATGGGGGTCACGTGATCAAAATTCGGCCGCTTGGCAACTGACTCCTATTTACGACGGTCGCAGTGTTCCCCGGGGGTCACGTGATCCCTTTTGCGACCTTCTGACAACGGGGGAGAGCCAGATTCACTTTACAACCGTGTTACAAACTTAACATCCGCAGTGATTCACTTAACAACTGTGGCAAGGAAGGTCGTAAAACGGGGCAAAACTCACCGAACGTCTGTCTTGCTTAGCAACGGAAATTTGGGGGCTCAATTGTGGCCGTAAGTCGAGGACTGCCTGTGCTTTACGGACATAATTTGAGGACCTGCCAAAACGACCTTTGAAATGTTGACATTTTACCTCCTTAACACGTAACTCGTTAACATGGTTAACTCGTTAAGAAGAGGCAGCTTTGGTGAATTTTCCTCCGCGATTTGCAAGGAGAGGAAAAATTCTTTAGCCGCAGTATTTGCAGCGAGCAAGGAAGGCTTTTTAAAAAGCCAAGTTGGGGGCTGCAACTGTGAACTTTAAGCTCTGCACCCTTGTAGGTGCACCTGTCTGTGCAATAAGGTGTAAAAAGAAACCAGCTTTTCATCATGCAATCCTGGCTACTTTTTGACCACCTTCTTCTGAACGCTTCTGGTCCGAAACCAAACAAACTTTGATTCTGCAATTCAGGAGTTTACTCCGTTTCTCAAGAACTCCGATGTCAGTCCCTACCTTTTCTTTTTTTCCTTGTTTAAAAGACGATCCACTTACTATTGGATGTTGGGTCTTCTCCGAGCTTGGTGGTTTTCCTGCAGGCGTTTCCTTCCCAGTGTAGGTAACCTCACCAGTTCGTGGGGGAGTGAAGTGTTGGTTGCTGAGTGCTTAAGCAGGAAACAGAGCAGATAAAGACCCTGTCCAAGGAGAAATGCCTCAAACCGATATTGCAATTTTCTTTCCAGATCTCATTTCTTGAAAGTGAGGAACGCAGCACTCGTGATTCAACGGAATTGGAGAGGCCACAACTGTCGACGCAACTACGAGGCTGTAAGTATGTCTGAATGTTGCCGAGATCTTGTCCTTCGCCTCCTTCAGCTGCCAACAGATGCTTTTTTTACTGCAAACCTGGTACGCTCTGCATAGGGAGGAGGACTCTGCCACTAAGCTATGATCTAGCCATCTTGGGTTACCCCCTCTGCACTGCAATCTTGTTTAATGTAGTGGAGTGTTGTTTAGAGGAGTGAGCATAGCCTAATTTAGTGGGTTTACTTTAGTGTAAGTTAGCCTAGTAGTTTAATGGTATATGATTCAGTTTAGTTTAGGGCAGGGGTCCCCAACCTGCAGGGCCGTGGCTTGCTGGCCACTGGGCCGTGGAACGGGCTGGCCAGTGCACACACATGTGCGTGCACACTCATCCCCATTCATGTTAGCGCCGCCGCAGCTATGCAAACGGGGCGCTGTGCGGTGAAAACAGGGCATCGCAGCTATGCAAACAGGGCGCCACATGGCAAAAACAGGGCACCGCAGCTATGCAAACGGGGCGCCACATGGCAAAAACAGGGCACCGCAGCTATGCAAATGGGGCACCACATGGCAAAAACAGGGCACCGCAGCTATGCAAACAGGGCGCCACATGGCAAAAACAGGGCACCGCAGCTATGCAAATGGGGCACCACATGGCAAAAACAGGGCACCGCAGCTATGCAAACGGGGCACTGCAGTGAAAACAGGGCACCGCAGCTATGCAAAGGGGGCGCAATGTGGCAAAAATAGGGCACCACAGCTATGCAAAGGGGCGCAATGTGGCAAAAACAGGGCACCGCAGCTATGCAAAGGGGCGCAATGTGGCAAAAACAGGGCATCGCAGCTATGCAAAGGGGGCACAATGTGGTAAAAACAGGGCACCGCAGCTATGCAAACAGGGCGCCACATGGCAAAAACAGGGCACCGCAGCTATGCAGACGGGGCACTGCAGTGAAAACAGGGCACCGCAGCTATGCAAAGGGGGCGCAATGTGGCAAAAACAGGGCACCACAGCTATGCAAATGGGGCACTGTGTGGTGAAAAGAGGGCACCGCAGCTATGCAAACAGGGCGCCACATGGAAAAAACAGGGCATCGCAGCTATGCAAACGGGGCACTGTGCGGTGAAAAGAGGGCATCACAGCTATGGGTGGGGTGCCGCGTGGCAAAAACAGGGCACCGCAGCTATGCAAACAGGGCGCAACGTGGCAAAAACAGTCTTAAAGTGGCCACGGTTGGGGACCCCTTCCATAACATCTTTGCTCTTCATCCATCGGTCATCTGTGCAGGAAATAGATTTATTAATTCCCTCTCGTTTGACCCCCCCAATTTCACATCTCCCCGAATCTACCTCCCTCCCTTTTTGTAAATTGGTCCTTCCTGATTCCTGATCCCAGATGCGAATCGGCTTCCTGAGGCTCCAGGCTCTCTACCGTTCCCGCAAACTCCACCGGCAGTACCATATGGCTCGCCAGCGCATCATCGAGTTCCAGGCGAGGTGCCGGGGTTTCCTGGTGCGTCGCGCTTTCCGCCATCGCCTTTGGGCGGTCTTCACCATCCAGGCCTACGGGCGAGGGATGATTGCCCGGCGACTCTACAAGCGGCTGAAAGGGGAGGTAAGACTCGCACGCAGAACCCTCAAAAATCCAACCAGGAACGGGGGTGGGAACGGTGTCTTGGAAAACTGACATCCTGCAAGGAGATTTTTAACCCCATCCAACAACATCTGCCTATCCCAGGTCCTTTAGGTGCTAAAACTGCCACAGCTGGCTGGAAAAACAGCTGGAGTTAAGAGGGATGGCTAAATTGATTGTTTTAGTCAGAAAAAAGAACACATCTAACTTTGGAAACAGTTTCTGGACTTTGTGCTTGAGGTGGAAAAAAACACTTGGAAACTTTGATTGTGGGTTTGGCTGTTTGTTTATTCGCGTCAGAAGCATCACAATTAAAATAAGGCATGACACAGAATTTAAAATATAAAGTAGAAGATTAAAACGTTTACAAATTAAACAGATCTCGCCCAGAAACTTGCTGTTTGTTTATTCACGTCAGAAGCATCACAATTAAAATAAGGCATGACACAGAATTTAAAATATAAAGTAGAAGATTAAAACGTTTACAAATTAAACAGATCTCGCCCAGAAACTTGCTGTTTGTTTATTCACGTCAGAAGCATCACAATTAAAATAAGGCATGACACAGAATTTAAAATATAAAGTAGAAGATTAAAATGTTTACAAATTAAACAGATCTTGCCCGGAAACTAGCAACGTTAATTGCGTTCTGTTACACTGCCATGAGCTGCTCAGGTATGCACGGATCTGGACACAAAGGGCAGGTATACATATGTGTTGTTGTGTGCATGTCATCACAATCGCAAACGCAGAAGCCACTGGATGGCCCCGTTTGTTCGGAGTGGGTTTTGCTAATGAGATAGGATTGTTGTTATAGAAATGGCTAGTATATATTATTATGTAGAGCTAGAAAATTGAGGTGTAATGTTGTTATCTTATGCCACTGCACTAAAGAGTTGGAAGTCAATGTTTTTTCTTTCTTTTTTCCTATTTATTTGATTCTGGGCAGCTCAGAATTCAAAACGTGCATTACAATCAAAACTTCAAAAACATTTCAAAACAACAAAAATGAACAATCATTACAACAATGAAAAACATTAAAACATGAAACTACACGCAAAAGCAAAACATCCTTTTACCCTTTATTTTCTCATCTTGCCTTTTTCCTCCCCTATTTTCCTATTATTTTGATTTTCCTTTATATTCTATGTTCAGAGAAACTAATACCAGTTTGATGGCTGAGGTGATGAAAAGGCCAAATCCAGTCTAAACATTTGACTGATTGTCCAACCAACCATAATAATAATAATAACAACAACACACTTTGCATATCTCCCAAATCCATCTCGTTTGTCCATAACTTCAAACCGTTGAACCATTTCATCTACACCAGGGGTAGGCAACTTTGGTTCTTTTATGACTTGTGGACTTCAACTCCCAGAATTCCTGAGCCAGCATGGGGGAACTATGGCCCCTTCATGACTGTGGACTTCAACTCCCAGAATTCTTGAGCCAGCATGGGGGAACTATGGCCCCTTCATGACTTGAGGACTTCAACTCCCAGAATTCCTGAGCCAGCATGGGGGAACTATGGCCCCTTGGCGGACTCAACTCCCAGAATTCCTGAGCCAGCATGGGGGAACTATGGCCCCTTCATGACTGGTGGACTTCAACTCCCAGAATTCCTGAGCCAGCATGGGGGAACTATGGCCCCTTCATGACTCGCGGACTTCAACTCCCAGAATTCCTGAGCCAACATGGGGGAACTATGGCCCCTTCATGACTTGTGGACTTCAACTCCCAGAATTCCTCAGCCAGCATGGGGAAACTATGGCCCCTTCATGACTCGTGGACTTCAACTCCCAGAATTCCTGAGCCAGCATGGCTCAGCTTGGAAACTCTCCGTTTCCCCTCAGCATGGCTGGCTCAGGAATTCTGGGAGCTGAAGTCCACGAGTCATAAAAGAGCCCAGGTTGCCTACCCCTGATCTACACGCACCCCAGCCAACTTGAGAGGCTGGTTATACTAAAATAAATCCATGGAGGTCATGTTCTGTTTCTTTCTGTAGTATTACCGACGGCTGGAAGCAGAAAAATTACGTCTGTTGGAAGAGGAACGGTTGAGGAAGGAAATGAGTGCAAAGAAAGCCAAGGAAGAAGCAGAAAAGAAACATCAGGTAGCTCCATGGATTCCTGGGGTTGGAAGGGACCTTGGAGGTCGTAGAATCATAGACTCCTAGGGTTGGAAGGGACCTTGGAGGTCGTAGAATCATAGACTCCTAGGGTTGGAAGGGACCTTGGAGGTCGTAGAATCATAGACGCCTAGGGTTGGAAGGGACCTTGGAGGTCATAGAATCATAGATTCTTGGGGTTGGAAGGGACCTTGGAGGTCATAGAATCATAGATTCCTAGGGTTGGAAGGGACCTTGGAGGTCATATAAACATAGATTCTTGGGGTTGGAAGGGACCTTGGAGGTCATAGAATCATAGACGCCTAGGGTTGGAAGGGACCTTGGAGGTCATAGAAACATAGATTCTTGGGGTTGGAAGGGACCTTGGAGGTCATAGAATCATAGATTCCTAGGGTTGGAAGGGACCTTGGAGGTCATAGAATCATAGATTCCTGGGGTTGGAAGGGACCTTGGAGGTCATAGAATCATAGATTCCTAGGGTTGGAAGGGACCTTGGAGGTCGTAGAATCATAGACTCCTAGGGTTGGAAGTGACCTTGGACATCGTAGAATCATAGATTCCTAGGGTTGGAAGGGACCTTGGAGGTCATAGAATCATAGATTCTTGGGGTTGGAAGGAACCTTGGAGGTCATAGAATCATAGATTCCTAGGGTTGGAAGGGACCTTGGAGGTCGTAGAATCATAGACTTCTAGGGTTGGAAGTGACCTTGGAGGTCATAGAATCATAGATTCCTAGGGTTGGAAGGGACCTTGGAGGTCGTAGAATCATAGACTTCTAGGGTTGGAAGTGACCTTGGAGGTCGTAGAATCATAGACTTCTAGGGTTGGAAGTGACCTTGGAGGTCATAGAATCATAGATTCCTAGGGTTGGAAGGGACCTTGGAGGTCGTAGAATCATAGATTCCTAGGGTTGGAAGGGACCTTGGAGGTCGTAGAATCATAGACTTCTAGGGTTGGAAGGGACCTTGGAGGTCATAGAATCATAGATTCCTAGGGTTGGAAGGGACCTTGGAGGTCGTAGAATCATAGACTTCTAGGGTTGGAAGTGACCTTGGAGGTCGTAGAATCATAGATTCCTAGGGTTGGAAGGGACCTTGGAGATCATAGAATCATAGGGCTGGTGGTACCTCGGAGAACATAGGGTCATTGATTCCTTGGATTGGAAGGGACCTTGGAGAACATAGAGTCATAGACTCCTAGAGTTAGAGGGGCTTTGGCGATCATAGAGTCATAGACGCTTAGGGTTGGAAGGGACTTTGGAGGTCATAGAATCAGATTCTTAGGGTTGGAAGGGACCTTGGACGTCATAGAGTCGTAGACTCTAAGCGAGAACTAAGGAGGAATTTCCTGGCAGTGAGAACAATTAACCAGTGGAACAACCTGCCTCCAGGAGTTATGGGTGCTCCATCGCTGGAGGTTTTCAAGAAGAGATTGCACAGCCATTTGTCTGAAATGGTAGAGGGTCTCCTGCTTGAGCAGGGGGCTGGATTAGAAGACCTCCAAGGTCTGTTATTCTTTTTTTCTGTTATTCTTTCCTCATTCTTATTTTTTCTAGCTGCGCCTGGCCCAGCTGGCTCGGGAAGATGCGGAAAGAGAAATCAAGGAAAAAGAAGAAGCTCGTCGGAAGAAGGAACTTCTGCAGAAGATGGAGAAGGCTCGGAACGAACCCGTGAACGATTCAGACATGGTGGACAAAATGTTTGGATTCCTGGGAACGACGGCCTCGTTGCCGGGGCAGGAAGGACAGGCGCCCGATGGCTTTGAGGTAAGCAGGTCTGATAGATGGTCAGGAGGTTAGAAAAGTACAGATGGTCCTTGACTTACAACCGTTTGTTTAGTTACCAAAGTTACAACAGTACTGAAAAATGTGACTTATGCCTGTTTTTCGCCCATCAAAATTGATATGCTTGGCAACTGGCAGGTACTTATGACGGTTGCGCTGTCCCGGGATCATTTGATCACCATTTGCAACCTTCACAGCTAGCTTCCAACAAGCAAATTCAATGGGGGAAGCCAGATTCGGTTAACGACTGAATGATTGACTTAGCAACTGTGGCAAGGAAGGTCGTAAAATGGAGCAAGTCTCACTTAACAACAGTCTTGATTAGCCATGGAAATGTGGGGGGGTCAACGGTGGCCATCATTTGAGCACTACCTGTATTTTATTTTGAATTCCTGGCCTTTGCAAGGAGTTGGCCTTAAATGTCTGTGCAGATTCTCAGTCCTCCAGGTCACGGTTATCCCAAAAGTGCTTTTTCAAAAGGCAACCGACTTTGTTTATCCTTGAAGATGTTTCGCTTCTCATCCAAGAAGCTTCTTCAGTTCTAGCTGAATGATGGAGGATGGAAGGATTTATATTCCTTTCAGTCATCTGGTTATTTGTACTCCCTCTGAGAGTCATTGAGGCCATTTAGAGGTTTATCTGGGCCCTCAGGATCACCTGAGTCGTGCAAATTCAGTTGCGCGCTTTTGAAGATAGCAAAGTCCACATTCTGGGCAGAGAAGACCGCTGGTTTGAAAGAGGAGTCAAAGAGGCCAATTACATTAAAATTGAGCAGCCCTCTCTCAATAGAGGGGGACGAATACGACACTCCCTATCTCCTGTTTTGTAGCATAATCTGTGATGAGCCAGGGCACAGCACTGAGGCAATGCAGTCAGCTGGCAATGCAAACCGCCCTTTCATTGCTCCAAATTTCCCCCAAATGCTCCCACGTTTCTGGCAAGCCCCAGAACAAAGGAAAACACACACACACCTCTGGCTGGAAGTAGTTTCACATACAGTCTGATTTAGGAGAGGAATTTACTCAAGGTCACGGAGATAAGAAAGAATGACACATTCATCATAAACCTAACAAGTCTGCGGGAATACACGCTTGCCTGAATAGTCTCAAAAGGGAAGCCAAAATACAGTCCGAGATCTATAAACATCCAAGCAACGTTGTCAGCCAGTCCAGGGGGCAGAGTTTCCGGGTTTCCAAGCAGAAGTCACAGAACAAGAGATCAGCAACAACACACACAAAACTCCAAGGAATCAGCGTTTGTTCCCGCCAAATGCCTCTCCCCACAGCGTCTCCTTAAATCTCAGTCTCCAGGTGTGCCTTGTGGAGAAGGGCGGGACGCTCTCCTCCCGAGTAGTTGAGCCCGCCTGCGTTGTTCCCTCCTTCTCTCCACTCTCCCTACTCTAGGATCAGGTGGGGGTGGCCCTTGCTCATCGCCTGAGCTCTGTCTCCTGTTCATCCTCTCCCACTCCTGAAGGGCCCTGGCCTGCCTCGGCCTGCTCTTCCCCACATTCCTCTGAAGCCACAGACACCCTCCATCGGGTCCCGTTCCAGCTCATTTTCCTCTGCAGATTCAGGCTCCGACGGAGGTATGACACAATCCTTCCGGCAGTTCCAAGAAGGCTCCACACCCATTTGCACTATTCAAGTAACCCCAAGGGCACAGATAAGCCTTCCAGTGGCCTGAACGACTCTCAGAGGGAGTACCAACGACCAGATGACTGCAAGGAATAGACTGTAAATCCTTCCATCCTCCACTGTTCAGTCAGGGTCACTTCCCTATCGGAACGCTGCCATTTCGAAAGGGAGCGGGAACACGGGCTATTGTGGATTGAGGGTGTTCCTGCATTGTTTCTACTTTCGCTTTGATGTATCTGCATGGGAATTAGGGTGTGGGGGGGAACCCCCAGGGCCATCTGGTTAAACTCCTGCCGGCCAGCTCCAGAGAACGGCCGGTTATCACCTTTTGGGCTTGAAGTTCTCACAACATCTTCACACACCAGCGGATCGACTCCTGATGGACTGGGGCGTTGGGTTGGGGGCTGAAAAGATGGGACTTTTAGCTTGATGCTTTTGCACGGGAACTTCAGATCCCCGCCTTGTTTCTCTGCAATCATTTTCTCTCAGTAAATGATGCCTGTGCTGTTTTTCTGAGGGAGGAGCCGAGGCGGGACCTGACATTCAGAACTGGAGAAGCTTCTTGGATGAGAAGCGAAACGTCTTTGAGGAAAAGGATATAAGCATATAAGGAACGGCTGCTGGAATTGGGGATGTCTAGTTAACGAAAAGAAGGATCAGGGGTGACATGATAGCAGCCTTCCAACATCTCAGGGGCTGCCCCAAAGAAGAAGGAGTCAAGCTACTCTCCAAAGCGCCGGAAGGCAGGACAAGAAGCAACGGATGGAAACTAATCAAGGAGAGAAGCAACCTAGAACTAAGGAGAAACTTCCTGACAGTTAGAACAATTAACCAGTGGAACAACCTGCCTCCAGAAGCGGTGAATGCTCCAACGCTGGAAGTTTTTAAGAAGAGACTGGATAGCCATTTGTCCGAAATGGTATAGGGTTTCCTGCCTGAGCGGGGGGTTGGACTAGATGACCTCCAAGGTCCCTTCCAACTTTTATTATTATTATTATTATTATTATTGTTGTTGTTGTTGTTGTTGTTGTTATTATTATTATTAAAAACAAAGAAAGTCCAGTTGCCTTTTTTGGGGGGGAAAAAAGGATCTTTGGGATGAGTTGGCCGTAACTGACCCTTTCCACTCCACGCTTCTGGGCGAAACCTTTGAGCCGAGTCAAATCTTCTTTGCAGGATCTCGAAAGAGTTGGGAAACTGCTGCAAGAAGATGACTTAGACACGGCCCTCCCTCTGCCTGAGGAAGAACAAGAGGACCTGTCGGAGTATAAATTTGCCAAATTTGCCGCCACATACTTCCAGGGCACCACCACGCACACATATGTACGCCGGCCTCTGAAGCAACCGCTGTTGTACCACGAGGATGAAGGAGACCAGCTGGTGAGTTTCCTTGGACAGCTTGGGAGAGAATATAAAAGGGCAGGCTGTGGAGGCTTCTTACAGGTACTCCTTACAATCACTCATTTAGCGACCATCTGAATTTACAACAGCACTGGAAAAAGTGACTTGTGACCGCTTTTCACACTTATGACCTTGCAGCATGCCCACGGTCACGTGATCAACATTCAGAGGCTTGGCAACTGACATGTACAGATGACGGTTGCAGCGTCCCCCTGGGTCACGTGATCCTCTTTTGCGACAAGCCAAAGTCAATGGGGGGGAAGCCAGATTCACTTAACAACCTCGTGACTCACTTAATGATGGCTGGGATTCCCTTAACAACCGAGGCAAGAAAGGTCGTAAAACAGGGCAAAACTCACTTAACAAACGTCTCGCTTAGCAACAGAAATTTTGGACTCTGTTGCGGTCGTAAGTCGAGGACTACCTGTACAGATAGTCCTCGACTTACCGCAGTTTCATTTAGGGGCTGTTCAAAGTTACAGTGGCACTGAAAAAAGCGATTTGTGACCATTTTTCACACTTACGACCGTTGCAGTATCCCCAGGATCACCTGATCAAAATTCGGACACTTGGCAACTGACTCGTATTTATGATGGTTGCAGTGTCCCCGGGGTCACGTGATCCCCTTTTGTGACCTTCTGACAAGCAAAGTCAATGGGGGGGAAGCCAGATTCCCTTAACGACCGTGTGACTCACTTAACAATTGCAGGGATTCCCTTAACGACTGCGGCCAGAAAGGCCGTAAAATGGGGCAAAGCTTACTTAACCACTGTCTCGCTTAGCAACGGACATTTTGGGCTCAATGGTGGTCGTAAGTCGAGGACTACCTCAATTTCCTTTCCCGCTAAAACCAGGCAGCCCTGGCGGTGTGGATCACCATCCTTCGCTTTATGGGGGACCTTCCGGAGCCCAAATATCATACCGCGATGAGCGACGGCAGCGAGAAAATCCCGGTCATGACCAAAATCTATGAGACGCTGGGGAAGAAGACGTACAAGAAGGAACTCCAGGCCCTTCAGAGCGAAGGAGAAGTAAGTAGGAAGCTGCCAAAACTTCTGTTCCTCATTTCTGTTGTTTTGGGAAAGGAAGAGCAAAACACTCACAGAGTAGCAACCACAGAAGTGGACCCAGATGGTCCTTGCAGAAGGAATTCAACAATCATTAGATAAGCGTCGACTTAGCCCAGTCAAACAGAAGTGAGGAAAGCACTGGAACCACTTGCCTCCAGGAGTGGTGAATGCTCCAACACTGGAAGTTTTTAAGAAGAGATTGGACAGCCATTTGTTTGAAATGGTATAGGGTTTCCTGCCTCAGCATGGGGTTGGACTAGATGACCTCCAAGGTCCCTTCCAACTCTGTTATTCTATTCTATTCTATTCTATTCTATTCTATTCTATTCTATTCTATTCTGCTCTACTCTACTCTACTCTACTCTATAATAATAATAATAATAATAATAATAATAATAATAATAATAATAATAATAATAATAATAATAATAATAATAATAATAATAATAATAATAATAATAATAAAATTGAAAGGGACCTTGGAGGTCATCGAATCCAACCCCCTGCTCAGGCAGGAAACCCTATACCATTTCGGACAAATGGCTGTCCAGTCTCTTCTTAAAAACCTATACTCTACTCTACTCTATTCTTATTCTATTTTCTATTCTATTCTGTTCTATTCTATTCTATTGTCCCCCTTTTTTATTTGTCTTATAAGAAGGGAGAGGAAAAATGTCTGCCATGCTTTCAAGATTCTGTTATTATACCTTAAAAATGTAGAATTCCAGTAGTTTATGAGGCGTCTGTTTCTTGACTTAGTTGAAGCTACCATAGTAGATCTGATAGCAATATTTAAAGGTATCTGGAGCAGCGTGAATTGGAATGAAATAAGGAAAAAGAAATAGAAAAAATAAGAATTGAAGTAAGGAAATAGAAGTAGAAATAAAAGAAATGAAATGAAATAAGGAAATAGAAGTAGGAAGAAATAGAAATAATAAAAAAGAAATAAGGAAATAGAAATGGGGGAAAAAATCAGGCACGTATTATCATGTTTGGTGGACATGTGATAAATCAAAGAGCTATTGGAAAAATATAAATGCTTGGTTAGAAAAGATATTGGGAGAACATGTAGACCTAAAACCCAAACTTTTCTTACTAGGTATAATGCCAGAAAAGATTAACAAACAAAGCCTATATTTGATTTTGCATGTCACAACAGCTGCTAGAATAATGTTTGCGCAATATTGGAAAAACGAAGGAACACCACCAGAGGAAGAAATAATTAAAAAAATACTGGAATGTGCAGAGATGGACAGATTGACTATGAGACTGAAAGAAAAAGAAGAAACAGAATATTATCAAACTTGGGACTTATTTTATCAATGGCTAGAGGAAAGAATGAAGGATTAGGAATTAAATATGCACTAGCGTTTTTTAAACCCAGATAGCACGTTGGTTGAAAAATTATTATATGTATGTAAGAAAAAAAATCAATAAAATCTTATATAAAAAAAAAAAGAAATTGGAAAATAAAACCCCAGAAATAAGAGAAATGAAATAAAGAAATAGAAATCGAAAGAAATATAAGCGTACGCTGACAGGGGGATTCTGGGAATTGAAGTCCACACATCTTAAAGTTGCCAAGCTTGAGAAACACTGACATAAGGTGTGATTATTCCTAACCTGGGACATTTTTTTCACAGAGTGCTCATCTAGACGGCCATAAGAAGAGCAGCGTGCGACAGAAACTGGTCTCCTTAACCCTCAAGAAAAAATCAAAGTTAACCGAAGAGGTGAGTAACTCCTGTCACGCTTAAGCCACCATCCAGCCCTCTGATCACAGCCTGAGTGGAGGAACTTGGCTTTTTCCAGGTTAGAGTAATAAGTCTTTCTTCGGTTGTAACTTCAAACAGTCGCTAAACAAATTGGTCGTAAATCAAGGACCATCTTATGTTGATGGTGGAAGTTGGGATTTGGGGGTCTCTCCACCCTTGCTCTGTAGACTGATTCCAGATCAGTAGAATAGAATAGAATAGAACAACAGAACAGAACAGAACAGAACAGAGGATGGGATGGGATGGGATGGGATGGGATAGGATAGCATAGAATAGAATAGAATAGAATAGAATAGAATAGAATAGAATAGAATAGAATAGAATAGAATAGAATAGAATAGAATAGAATAGAATACAATACAATACAATACAATACAATACAATACAATACAATACAATACAATACAACACAATACAATAGAGCTGGAAGGGACCTTGGAGGTCTTCTAGTCCAGCCCCCTGCTCAAGCAGGAGGACCTATACCATCTCAGTCAGGGGATTGTCCAGTCTCTTTTTAAAAACTTCCAGCGATGGAGTGCCCACAATTTCTGGTGGCAAGCTGTTCCACTGGTTGATTGTCCTCACTGTCAGGAAGTTTCTCCTTAATTCCCGGTTGCTTCTCTCTTTGATCAGCTTCCATCCATTGTTTCTCGTCCTTCCCTCTGGTGCTCTGGTGAACAACCTGACCCCGTCTTATTTGGGGCAGCCCCTCAGATACTGGAATACCAGTGATGGCGAACTTATTGGGGTTCGGCTTGTCAAAACATCAGAAAGTGTCTCCCTTGACACTGCTGACTGTCACCTCCACCCCTCAACCTGGATAAAAGAGGCCTCTCTGGACTCCTCTTCAGACTCTCCTTCCCTGCAGACCTCTGGGACTCATGGAGAGGGCCCTGCTCTTGGGGGTCTCTGGAGCCTCCGAAAATTGGACGCATTGTCATAGGGCTCACCATCGCTGTTCTAGATCAGTGGGTCTCCAAACCTGGCAACTTTAAAACTTGCAGACTTCAACTCCCAGAATTTAAGACCTGTAGACTTCAACTCCCAGAATTTAAGACCTGTAGACTTCAACTCCCAGAATTTAAGACCTGTAGACAGAATTTAAGACTGTAGACTTCAACTCCCAGAATTTAAGACTTGTAGACTTCAACTGTAGACCCAGAATTTAAGACAGAATTTAAGACCTGTAGACTTCCAGAATTTAAGACCTGTAGACTTCCAGAATTTAAGACCTGTAGACTTCAACTCCAGAATTTAAGATTTGTAGACTTCAACTCCCAGAATTTAAGACTGTAGACTTTCCAGAATTTAAGACCTGTAGACTTCCAGAATTTAAGACCTGTAGACTTCCAGAATTTAAGACCTGTAGACTTCAACTCCTAGAATTTAAGATTTGTAGACTTCAACTCCCAGAATTTAAGACTTGTAGACTTCAACTCCCAGAATTTAAGACCTGTAGACTTCCAGAATTTAAGACCTGTAGACTTCAACTCCCAGAATTTAAGACCTGTAGACTTCAACTCCCAGAATTTAAGACTTGTAGACTTCAACTCCCAGAATTTAAGACCTGTAGACTTCCAGAATTTAAGACCTGTAGACTTCCAGAATTTAAGACCTGTAGACTTCAACTCCTAGAATTTAAGATTTGTAGACTTCAACTCCCAGAATTTAAGACTTGTAGACTTCAACTCCCAGAATTTAAGACCTGTAGACTTCCAGAATTTAAGACCTGTAGACTTCCAGAATTTAAGACCTGTAGACTTCAACTCCTAGAATTTAAGATTTGTAGACTTCAACTCCCAGAATTTAAGACTTGTAGACTTCAACTCCCAGAATTTAAGACCTGTAGACTTCCAGAATTTAAGACTTGTAGACTTCAACTCCCAGAATTTAAGACCTGTAGACTTCCAGAATTTAAGACTTGTAGACTTCAACTCCTAGAATTTAAGATTTGTAGACTTCAACTCCCAGAATTTAAGACCTGTAGACTTCCAGAATTTAAGACCTGTAGACTTCCAGAATTTAAGACTTGTAGACTTCAACTCCCAGAATTTAAAACCTGTAGACTTCCAGAATTTAAGACTTGTAGACTTCAACTCCCAGAATTTAAGACCTGTAGACTTCAACTCCCAGAATTTAAGACCTGTAGACTTCAACTCCCAGAATTTAAGACCTGTAGACTTCAACTCCCAGAATTCCTCAGCCGGCCATCCTCTGGCTGGGGAATTCTGGGAGCTGAAGTCCACCAGTCTTCCATTTGCCAGCTTTGGAGAGCCCTGTTCTAGATAGATTGAGAATAGGGTGAAGAAATGAATCCTTCTCACATTCCGGCTTGCCTTGGGTTGGGGGCTGAGAATTCTGCCAGGTTGACCTATTTCACAAATTGTACCTGTGCCCTGTTGCTTCCTCAGGTGACCAAGCGCCTTCATGATGGCGAGTCCACCGTCCAGGGGAACAGCATGTTGGAGGACCGCCCAACGTCCAATTTGGAGAAACTGCATTTTATTATTGGGAACGGCATCTTGAGGCCAACTTTAAGGTTAGAAATCGGAGGGGGGGAAGCAGAAATGCTCCAGGTGTGCATTGCAGAAGTGTACCCCAAAATAACAGCAAACCACTGCCATCAGAGGAGTGTTGTGCCCCAGTATTTAAAGGCCATAACAGGGAAGAGGTCAAAAAAGTCAAGACGGTGCCACAACTGTGTAATCAAAGCCCTGTATTTCACTTATAGGTCAGTGGATTTGAAGAACATTCCAAGATTTGGAGACTTCAAGATTTGAGATTTAAAGTTTTGGAGATTCCAAGATTTGAAGATTCCAAAATTTGGAGATTGCAAGATTTGGAGATTCCAAAATTTGGAGACTCCAAGATTTGAAGATTCCAAAATTTGGAGATTCTTAGATTTGGAGATTCCAAAATTTGGAGATTCCAAGATTTGGAGACTCTAAGATTTGAGATTGCAGGTTTTGGAGATTCTTAGATTTGGAGATTCCAAGATTTGGAGATTCCAAAGTTTGGAGACTCCAAGATTTGAAGATTCCAAGATATGGAGAGTCCAAGATTTGGAGATTCCAGGATTTGGAGATTCCAGGATTTGGAGATTCCAAGATTTGGAGATTCCAAGATTTTTCAAATGGATTTGATTAGCAGTTGAAGTTGGATTGCACCATTCATTTTTTTCTTCTTCTTCTTGTGGCAGAGATGAAATCTATTGCCAAATCTGCAAACAGCTGACCCAGAACCCTTCCAAAAACAGCCATGCCAGAGGATGGATCCTGGTGTCCTTATGTGTGGGCTGTTTCGCCCCCTCTGAGAAATTTCTCAAGGTAAGCCAAGGATGGGCCACCTTCTCGGCCTGGATGATGGGGATATCTTTGAGGGAAATATTTTGGTTTCCAAGAGCCTCCGAGAACTTGTCTGGATGAAGAAGGCTGGCATATTCCATCTTTCTTTGCATTTTGGAGGAGGTGAAGCCCGGAAGTGGCAATTTGTTGGGTCATCAACAGAGACAGAGTATCAAGAGAAGGATAATAATAATAATAATAATAATAATAATAATAATAATAATAATAATAATAATAATAATAATAATAATAATAATAATAATAATAATAATAATAATAATAATAATGCAGCGGGTTGGACTAGATGACCTTCAAGGTCCCTTCCAACTTTATTACTATTATTACTATTATTATTACTATTGCTATTATTACTATTATAAATCTTTTATTCATTAAACATGAATAAACAATGGGTACCACTGTTGCACGTTTCATCCATAATCGCGCAGTTTCGATGGCCAAGTACCCATTGTCATCGGGGCACTGGGAACTATGTCCAAAAACTTTGCAAAATACATCAAGAAAGTGCAGCTTCCTGCAATAACTCCAGCAATGTTACAAAAAAACTGGGCTACTCGGAACATCTTATATTTTAAGGAGGTACCTGGTTGACACCTAGGATGCTGGTAGCAACCCGTGTCAACCATCAGCGCCAGCCAATTTGAATGTTCAGTTGACTGAGGTTCATGTTTAATGAATAAAAGATAATAATAGTAATAATAGTAATAATAATAGTAATAATAGTAATAATAATAGTAATAATAGTAATAATAATAATAGTAATAATAATAGTAATAATAGTAATAAAGTTGGAAGGCACCTTGGAGGTCATCTAGTCCAACCCCCTGCTCAGGCAGGAAATCCTGTACCATTTGAGATAAATGGCTGTCCAGTCTCTTCTTAAAAGCTTCCAGTGTTGGAGCATTCACCGCTTCTGGAGGCAGGTTGTTCCACTGCTTAATTGTTCTAACTGTCAGGAAGTTTCTCCTTAGTTCTAGGTTGCTTCTCTCTCTGATGAGTTTCCATCCGTTGCTTCTTGTCCTGCCTTCAGGTTGCCTCTTTCCATTTTGTGTTGTTCACACTTCACCTAGAATATAGCACACAATGCTGGGGTTTCCGTTTGAGATTCTTTGTTTCTCGAATAAAAGATTCTTTAAGGTAAACAATGCCTCGAAGTTCTTTTGGAGGGTTTCATTTGTCGGAACCCTGACACTTGGCTACTTTAAAAATGTGCGAACTTCAACTCCCAGAATTCCCCAGCCAGTGATCAGATGTTTAGAGTATACCATATTTGATTTATTTTATAATTGCCAATAAAGAACTGCACCTACTTCTCTTTCTCCATCCTGATTGCATTTCCTGTTGTTGTTGTTGTTTTTCCTTTCCTTTTATTATTTAATGTTGCTGGTCATTGAGCGAAGAAATAAATACATTTCAAAAAAAAATAAAATTCCTGGATGTCCACCGAACGAAGAACTAGGCTAAAGTAGGGGCTACCATTTCTGATTTCGTTTTTCAAAATGTAACAGTCGTGGCTAAATCTTTCCGTGTCGCTTTTGTGTCTTCACAACAGTATTTAAGGAACTTCATCATCGGGGGTCCCCCGGGGTATGCCCCTTATTGCGAAGAGAGGCTTAGAAGAACGTTTGTCAACGGGACCAGGACGCAGCCCCCAAGCTGGCTGGAGCTTCAGGTAGCCATTTTGAAGACATGCAAAGCTGAAACTCAGGAACGGCCCCCATTTTGTCTGATCTAGGTGCTGTTGTGATTCCGTGCCAGCCTGTGCTCCCAGCAGTTGAGTCTGGGGAATCAGAGGAGGAGGAGGAGGAGGAGGGGCCTGGAGAGCCATCAGAGTCGGAAGAAGGCTCTGATGAGCTACAGGACTTACACACTGATGAAGAGGCTGGCCCTTCCACTCGTGAGAGCCAGCTGTGCTGGGAAGTGGAGTCGGACTCGGAGGAAGCACAGCTGGAAGAAATCATCGATGCTCGTAAACGCAGGCAGGCCACACGAGTAGGACAGAGGGAGGCAATGGGACGACTCCAGGGGAAGAGGAGAAAGCAGTGAGAAGCCACACCTTGGGGGCTGCGTAACAAAAAGGGAATGTGTGGGCAGGGCTGGTTGCTTGAGGCAACCGTTTGCAAAGAACTTCAGTGTCAAGGGATCATGGTCTGTTTGTTTTGCCTGTGAATTATTTCTTGTTTGACTCGTGCTCTGTTTTGCTTTTGGACCAACTATCCGTTGGAAAAGTGTTCTGTTGCTTCGGTTTTGTGGGAAAATGATCAGAATTGTATATCAAATAAAAAGGGTTGGTTTTTCCAGCCTACTGTTAAAAGAGGGGTTGTCTTTGTGAAGTAACAAGGACGTGCGTAGGCCGGGACAGAACAGGCGCAGCTTCGGATTCTAATTGCGCTGTCTTTGCTGCCAGGCGCCTTTACAGTCTTGGTTTCTCCCGGCAGGCGACCAAATCCAAGAAGCCGATCATGCTTCCGGTCACGTTTATGGACGGCACCACCAAGACCTTGTTAACCGACTCGGCCACCACGGCTAAGGAGCTTTGCAGCTCATTGGCCGACAAGATAAGTCTGAGGGACCACTTTGGCTTCTCGCTTTACATCGCCCTCTTTGACAAGGTAGGAAGCAGCGATGGGAGAACTCCAGGATGTTGGCTGGGGAATCCTGGGAGTTGAAGTTCACACGTTTTAAACTTGCCAAGGTTGGGAAACCCTGGTTTAACATCTGACCCAGCTGGCTTTCATGCCTAAGGTGGGACTAGAACTCACCGTCTCCTGGTGATTGGCCCAAAGTCACCCAGTTGGCTTTCATGCCTAAGGTGGGACTAGAATTCAACGTCTCCTGGTGATTGGCCCAAAGTCACCCAGGCGGCTTTCATGCCTAAGTTGGGACTAGAACTCACCGTCTCCTGGTGATTGGCCCAAAGTCACCCAGTTGGCTTTCATGCTTAAGGTGGGACAAGTGATTGGCCAAAGTCACCCAGTTGGTTTTCATGCCTAAAGCGGGACTAGAACTCACTGTCTCCTGGTGATTGGCCCAAAGTCGCCCAGTTAGCTTTCATGCCTAAGGTGGGACTAGAATTCACCGTCTCCTTGTGATTGGCCCAAAGTCACCCAGTTGGCTTTCATGCCTAAGGCGGGACTAGAACTCACCATCTCCTGGTGATTGGCCCAAACTCACCCAGTTGGCTTTCATGCCTCAGGTGGGACTAGAACTCACCGTCTCCTGATGATTGGTCGAAAGTCATCCAGTCAGCTTTCCTTCCTATGGTGGGACTAGAACTCACCGTCTCCTGGTGATTGGCCCAAAGTCACCCAGTTGGCTTTCATGCTTAAGGTGGGACAAGTGATTGGCCAAAGTCACCCATTTGGTTTTCATGCCTAAAGCGGGACTAGAACTCACCGTCTCCTGGTGATTGGCCAAAAGTCATGCAGTTGGTTTTCATGCCTAAAGCAGAACTAGAATTCACCCTCTCCTTGTGACTGGCTCGAAGTCGCCCAGTTGGATTTCATGCCTCAGGCGGGACTAGAACTCACCGTCTCCTGGTGATTGGTCGAAAGTCATCCAGTCAGCTTTCCTTCCTATGGTGGGACTAGAACTCACCGTCTCCTGATGATTGGCCCAAAGTCACCTGATTGGCTTTCATATCTAAGGCAGGACTAGAACTCACCATCTCCTGGTGATTGGCCCAAAGTTGCCCAGCTGGCTTTCATGCCTAAGGCGGAACTAGAACTCACCATCTCCTGGTGATTGGCCCAAAGTCGCCACTTGGTCTTCTCTTTCTCTCCTCTTTGCCAGGTCTCTTCCCTCGGCAGCGGCAGTGACCACGTCATGGATGCCATCTCGCAGTGCGAGCAGTTCGCCAAGGAACAGGGCGCCCAGGAACGCAATGCCCCCTGGCGGCTCTTCTTCAGGAAGGAGATCTTTACCCCCTGGCACAACCCCACCGACGACTACGTCGCCACCAATCTCATTTACCAGCAGATCGTCAGAGGGGTGAAGTTTGGGGAGTACCGGTGTGATAAGGTAAGCTGGCATTTGAAGTCCCTGCCACGTTCAGAATTCGGGGCAAGTCCAAATCTTGGATAGAGAAAAAACTCGGATCCTAAGATGGCGGTATCTGAGGAGAAAGGCTGTGGTGCCAGCATTTTGATGTTATTTTATGAGGGGTGTTTTCCTTTGGTATTACTGCAGCCAGCCACTAAGAGTTGTGTCTCTCAAGAAGGGTTGTCATCTAGTCCAATCAATCAGTCAGTCAATCAATCAATCAATGAATCAATAGTACAAGTCTTTAGATTTGGACAGGGCCATTTTGAGCAACAATATTAGTAGGCAACCTTGGCTCTCTTATGACTCGTGGACTTCAACTCCCAGAATTCATGAGCCAGCCATGCTGAGGGGAAAGGGAGAGTTTCCAGGTTGAGCCATGCTGGCTGAGGAATTCTGGGAGTTGAAGTCCACAAGTCATGAAGGGGCCATAGTTCCCATGCTGGCTGAGGAATTCTGGGAGTTGAAGTCCACAAGTCATGAAGGGGCCATAGTTCCCTCATGCTGGCTTAGGAATTCTGGGAGTTGAAGTCCACGAGTCATAAAAGAGCCAAGGTTGCCTACCCCTGGTATAGGTAGTAATAGTAGTAGTAATAGGAGTCTACAATTAGATTCACAGTTCTAAAATGGATGAAACCAGTTTGGTCTAGTGGTTAAAGTATTAGGCGAGAAAGCAGAAAGCTGTGAGTTCCAGTCCCGCCTTAGGCATGAAAGTCAGCTAGGTAACTTTGGGCCGATCACCAGGAGACTGTGAGTTCTAGTCCCGACTTATATATAGAAGCCAGCAGGTTGACTTTGGGCCAATCACCAGGAGACGGTGAGTTCTAGTCCCACCTTAAGCATGAAAGCCACCAGGTTGACTTTGGGCCAATCACCAGGAGACGGTGAGTTCTAGTCCCGCCTTAGGCATGAAAGCCGGCAGGTTGACTTTGGGCCAATCACCAGGAGATGGTGAGTTCTAGTCCTGCCTTAGGCATGAAAGCCGGCTGGGTGACTTTGGAGTCAATCACCAGGAGACGGTGAGTTCTAGTCCCGCCTTAGGCATGAAAGCCTAAGCTTTCCAATGTTGTTATCTTCTACTGTGCTAAAGAGAGTCGGAAGAATTTTTATTTTTATTTTTTCCGACTGACTCTTCCTGTATATCTTTGCAGGAGGAAGACATGGCTGAATTAGCTTCCCAGCAATACTATGTGGATTATGGATCCGAAATGGTCCTGGAGCGCCTCCTGAATCTGATCCCCTCCTACATCCCGGATCGAGAGATCACCCCTTCCAAAACCGTGGAGAAGTGGGCTCAGTTTATCATCGCTGCCCATAAAAAGGTAAAGCAGACGGATTTTGTTTGCAACGGGAGGGAGAGAAGGCAGGACAGGCCCAGCTGAAGCTGCCTGCCCAACTTCATAGCAGGATCATCTGCAGTGGATAAGGCACACGCTAGAACGAAAGGGACCATGAGTTCAAGTCCTGCCTTAGGCTTGAAAGCCAGCTGAGTAACTTTGAGCCAATCACCAAAGAGATGGTGGGTTCTAGTCCCCCCTTAGACATGAAAGCCAATTGCCTAATTTTGGGCCAATCACCAAAGAGATGGTGGGTTCTAGTCCCCCCTTAGACATGAAAGCCAATTGCCTAATTTTGGGCCAATCACGAAAGAGACGGTGGGTTCTAGTCCCGTCTTAGACGTGAAAGGCAATTGCCTAATTTTGGGCCAATCACGAAAGAGACGGTGGGTTCTAGTCCCGCCTTAGGCATGAAAGCCAACTGCCAACTTTGGGCCAATCACCAAAGAGACAGTGGGTTCTAGTACCGCCTTAGACATGAAAGCCAATTGCCTAATTTTGGGCCAATCACCAAAGAGATGGTGGGTTCTAGTCCCCCCTTAGACATGAAAGCCAATTGCCTAATTTTGGGCCAATCACGAAAGAGACGGTGGGTTCTAGTCCCGTCTTAGACGTGAAAGGCAATTGCCTAATTTTGGGCCAATCACGAAAGAGACGGTGGGTTCTAGTCCCGCCTTAGGCATGAAAGCCAACTGCCAACTTTGGGCCAATCACCAAAGAGACAGTGGGTTCTAGTACCGCCTTAGACATGAAAGCCAATTGCCTAATTTTGGGCCAATCACGAAAGAGATGGTGGGTTATAGTCCCGCCTTCAGCATGACAGCCAGCTGAGTAACTTTGAGCCAATCACCAGGAGACTCCAAGTTCAAGCCCCGCCTTAGGCATGAAAACTGGCTGGGTGACTTTGGGCTGGTCACTCTCTCTCTCAGCCCAACCTACCTCACAGGGCTGTTGTGGGGAAAATAGGCAGAGGATGGTATGGGATATGTTCACTGCCTTGAGTTATTTGTAAAATTAATAAAAGTGGGACATATATGAATGAATGAATGAATGAATGAATGAATGAACAAATGTCAGTTGAGCTATCAAACTCCCCGTCCCTTTTAGGCACCTAAAGAGAGGCCAAGTCCCAAAAATTGGATGGAGTTGGGCATTACCCAAATTGAGTGAAATAAATACATAAATTTATTTACATTTATTTATTATTTTTATGTATTTATTACATTTATATGCCGCCCAACTCTGAATTTCTCTTCGTGGCATTCTTGAACTGGTTTTTCAGGAGAGCAAGCAGCACGTCTGCTGTTTCCTGTTGCACATCCTTCCACATGTTTTTCAACACATGTTTAAACATCGGAATGGGCTCGCTTTACGGACACTAAATGAATACGATAATGCTAACGAATATAAAGCAGGCTCTCATCCTTGCTAACCTAAGAGAAGGGGCAACAAAGATGATCAGGGGACTGGAGGCTAAAATGTATGAAGAGCGGTTGCTGGAATTGGGTATATTTAGTTTAATGAAAAGAAGGATTAAGAAAGACATGATAGCAGTCTTCCAATATTTGAGGGGCTGCCCCAAAGAAGAGGGGGTCAATCTATTCTCCAAAGCACCAGAAAGCAGGACAAGAAGCAACGGATGGAAACTAATCAAGGTTAGAAGCAACCTAGAACTAAGGAGAAATTTCTCCTTACAGTAAGGACAATTAACCAGTGGAACAACTTGCCTCCAGGAGTTGTGAATGCTCCAACACTGGAAGCTTTTAAGAAGAGATTGGACAACCATTTGTCTGAAATGGTCTAGCCTAGGGTTTCCTGCCTGAGCAGGGGGTGGACTAGATCAGGGCTTTTCAACCTTTTCACCGATTGTACCACTTTTAGGATATGGCAATATTCGAGTACCACCTAGCAAGGTGTCAAAAACTTGATGACCAAAAAAAAAACCCTGTTCAAAGTTGCAATTGCACTGAAATGACCTATGACCATTTTCACACTTATGACCATTGCAGCATGCCCAGGGTCATGTGATTTATATTTGGATGCTTGGCAACTGATTCATATTTATGATGGTCACAGTGTCCCAGGGTCATGTGATCCCCTTTTGCAACCTTTTGACAAGTAAAGTCAATGGCAGGGCTGCTGGTGGCCAAGTGCTAAGGCGGGACTCCCTCCCTCCTTCCCTGCCTCCCTCTTTCTCATGCCCACCTCCTTCTGAAGGAAGAATTTGAACCCCCCCCCCATATTTTTTCTCTTCCATATATTCATCAAACAAGGAAAAGCCTCCAGAAACAGAAAAGACAAACTGCTGAGTGAACTAGCTTAAAAAGGCACATTTCCCTTTAAGAATTAGCTACTGGCTAGAAAGGAAAGTAAGGAAGAAAAAAAAATGTAGTAAGTATTGGCTGCCAGCTAAGGCAGCCTCCCCAAATGGCTCCATTCATAAGTAAAGAATCTACAGGCAAAATCCATTCAGGAGAAAAATACTTCAAAATCCCTTGCAGCAAAACTTACAGCTAACAATAGCAGAGCAATAGAAGCTAACAGGAGACATCAGCCATCAGCCAAATAGAAATTGCCAAACACTCCTTAAGAACACAAAGCCCACATTGCACAAATCCCAGAACTTCAAAGTCACAAAAGCACATAAGAATCCTTCCACTCTCCATCTCCTCCCTCTTTCTCATGGGGGAGGGTGAGCCAGAACTGAGCCTGGGCCCTTTGTCTCTCCCCAGCCACTGCAGCTCCAGAGGACTCTCTCACTGTAAGTCCTTGCCTGCGCTGGCTCTTTCCCTCCCCCACTACACTTGGCTAGGCAGGGCTGCGTACCACCTGCCACTTGTTAATGTACCACAAGTGGTACGCGTACCATGGGTTGAAAAGCCCTGGTCTAGAAGACCTCCAAGGTCCCTTCCAACTCTTCTGTTGTTCTGCTAATCCGTGTCAACAATCAAGACTTTTTTCTTTGCCTTCCAGGGAATTTATACTCAAAAGAGAGTGGACCCAAAGCGAGTTAAAGAAGAGGTGGTGGATTTTGCTCGTTTCAAGTGGCCTTTGCTGTTCTCCAGATTCTACGAAGCATTTAAGTTTTCAGGTAAGCCAAAAGTTTCCCTTCGCTCGAAGACCGCGAACTCACGCTACTGCACAACAGGTAGGGATCACTAACGCAATTGTGTTGTCAACTTTTTCCTGAAACACCCCCCCCCCGAGGGTTCTTCTGCAGGCATTTGGTAAGCCCCAAGCATTTGTGTCAGAGCGTGCACAGTCTGATTGTGTTGAGATAACCCAGGAGTAAAACACAGTAAACAGTGGTCTATATTAAATGGTGGTTTACATTACACTATCTACAATATCATACAGCAGGAACAATATACATACACGTGCTAATACAGCAGGCTCCAACACACCACAGTTACAGCAGGAAAACGGAAGAGAGAGAACACATCGGCGGAGCCTTCCCTTTTATACAGAGGCTCTTAAAGAGACACAGACCCTGCTGAGTCATTCCCATCATTACATCTTAAATCTCACATCACAGTTGTTAAATTGGCAGCATAGACGTTACGTGAATCTAGCTTCCCCATCGACTTGGCCTATCAGAAGGTTAAGTGTAAAACCCAATTTTACCACCTTTTTTGCCATGGTTGTTAAGCAAAATACTGCAGTCGTTAAGTGAAACATGCAGTCGTTAAGCGAATCTGGCTTCCCCCATTGACCTTGGCCAGCTGGGAAGGTCACAAAAGGGGATCCACCATCCTAAGATACGTCCTGGTTGTATTTTGTGTATTTTGATCACATGAGCATGGGGCTACTGCGATGGTTGTCAGAAGGAGGGACAGAGGGAGGGAGGGAGGGAGGGAGGGAGGAAGGAAGGAAGGAAGGAAGGAAGGAAGGAAGGAAGGAAGGAATAAAAAGAATGACGGGGGGATGGAGGAAGGGTGAAAGGAAGGAAGGAAGGAAGGAAAAAAAGAAGGGAGGAAGGAAGGAAGGAAACAAGGAAGGAAAGAAGGAAAAGAATGACAGGGAGGGATGGAGGAAGGGTGAAAGGAAGGAAGGGTGAAAGGAAGGAAGATAGGAAGGAAGGAAGGAAGCAAGAGAGGAAGGAAAAGAATGACAGGGAGGGATGGAGGAACAGTGAAAAATGGGGAAAGGGACAAAGGAAGAAAAGGAGAGAGGTAGGGAAGAAAGAAATAACAATAGAATAGAATAGAATAGAATAGAATAGAATAGAATAGAATAGAATAGAATAGAATAGAATAACAGGGTTGGAAGGGACCTTGTGGGTCATCTAGTCCAACCCCCCGCCCAAGCAGGAGACCCCCCCACACCATTTCTGACAGATGGCAGCCCAGTCTCTTCTTGAAAGCCTCCAGTGATGAAGCTCCCACAGCGTGTGGACCCTTTTGTAAGTCACTTTTTTTCAGTGCCGTTGTAACGGTCTAACGGTCGCTAAACGAACAACTGTAAGTCGAGGACTATCTATGAACCTGTTCGTTAAAGAGGCAAACCGCCATTCCTTTGAGCAAGATGGTTCGGGGTGAGACCACACCGGCCTTTCCTTCAGTTTTTTTCTGCATTTTTCTTTCTTTTTTTTTTCTAACCCCAGGCCCCAGCCTTCCGCAAAATGAGCTGATTGTAGCTGTGAACTGGACCGGGGTCTATTTTGTAGATGAACAAGAACAGGTCCTTCTGGAATATTCCTTCCCAGAGATAACTGCGGTCTCCAGCAATAGGTAAGACCTTAAAAAAAAACCAAAAAAAACACAAAGTAATCCATAACTGCGCGAACAGTGCCCTCAGGAAGCGGTTCTCAACCTCGCCAACTTTAAGATGGGTGGACTTCAACTCCCAGAATTCTAGGAGTTGAAGTCCACCCATCTTAAAGTTGCCAACACTGTTCTAAGTGGTATTTTCCAATTTTCTACAGAATGGATCCTGATGTGCAATCTTAAAGTCCTGTATGTCAGCCTTATTCTGTCCACGGGCAAAATTGGTGATAATTTCTCACCAGCAAATCAAACAAACCTCCAAGTGGCCTCAACGACCCTCTAAAAGAAGGCAAATGACCAGCTCTCTGCAAGGAGTATAAATCCTTCCATTCCCCCAACATCCAGTCAGAACCTGAAGAAGCTTCCTGGATGTCTATGGAGATTCTCCGTCCTCCAGGTCCTGGTTGTCCCAAAGGTGCTTTTTCAGGAGGCAACTGGACTTTCTTGTTTTTCTTTGAAGATGTTTCGCTTCTCATCCAAGAAGCTTCTTCAGCTCTGACTGTATGGTGGGGGAATGGAAGGATTTATACTCCTTGCAGGAAAACTGGTCATTTGCATCCTTTTTAGAGAGTTGTTGAGGCCACCTGGAGGTTTATGTGTGTCCTCAGGGCCACCTGAGTAGGGGTGCAAATGGGTGTGGAGCCTTCTTGGAACTGCTGAAAGGACGGTGTTGTAGACTGGAGATAGATAGATCACCCATTTGCACCACTCAGGTGACCCTGAGGACACAAGAAAACCTCCAAGTAGCCTCAACAGCTCTCTAAAAGAAGGCAAATGACCGGCTGTCTGCAAGGAGTATAAATCCTTCCATTCCCCACCCTCCAGTCAGAGCAGAAGAAGCTTCTTGGATGAGAAGCGAAACGTCTTCAAAAGAAAAACAAGGATTTTCTATTCTCCAAAGCGCCTGAAGGCAGGACAAGAAGCAACGGATGGAAACTAACCAAGCAGAGAAGCAACCTAGAACTAAGGAGAAACTTCCTGACAGTGAGAACAATTAACCAGTGGAACCACCTGCCTCCAGAAGCGGTGAATGCTCCAACACTGGAAGTTTTTAAGAAGAGACTGGACAGCCATTTGTCTGAAATGGTATAGGGTTACCTGCCTTGAACAGGGGGTTAATAATAATAATAATAATAATAATAATAATAATAATAATAATAATAATAATAATAATAATAATAATAATAATAATAATAATAATAATAATATAATAATAGGGAAGGGACCTTGGAGGTCATCGAGTCCAACCCCCTGCTCAGGCAGGAAACCCTATACCATTTTGGACAAATGGCTGTCCAGTCTCTTCTTAAAACTTCCAGTGTTGAGCATTCACACGCTTCTGGAGGCAGGTGGTTCCACTGGTTAATGTTCTAACTGTCAGGAAGTTTCTCCTCAGTTCCAGGTTGCTTCTCTCCTTGACTAGTTTCCACATTACTTCTTGTCACTGCCCTCAGGTGCCTTGGAGAATAGCTTGACTCCCTCTTTCTTTGTGGCAACCCCTGAGATATTGGAATACTGCTATCATGTCACCCCTAGCCTTCTTTCATTAAACTAGACATACCCAATTCCAGCAAACGTTCCTGATATGCTTTAGCCTCCAGTCCCCTAATCATCTTTGTTGCCCTTCTCTGCACTCTTTCTAGAGTCTCAACATCTTTTTTACATCGTGGTGACCAAAACTGGATGCAGTATTCCAAGTGTGGCCTTACCAAGGCCTTGTAAAGTGGTATTAATACTTGACGTGATCTTGATTCTATCCCTCTGTTAATGCAGCCCAGCACTGTGTTGGCTTTTTTGGCAGCTGCAGCACACTGCTGGCTCCTATTTAAGTGATTGTCCACTAGGACAATCACTTGGACTAGATGACCTCCAAGATCCCTTCCAACATCATCATCATCATCATCATCATCATCATCATCATCATCATCATCATCATCATTATTATTATTATTATTATTATTATTATTATTATTATTATTATTATTATTATTATCATTATCATCATCATCATCATCATCATCATCATCACCATCACCATCACCATCACCATCACCATCACCATCATCATCATCATCATCATACTTCTGGTTTCCAGCAAAACCATTCACTAGTTCATTTTGTGGCTGTGGGGTTCCACGCAAAAAAGTTGTAAAATTAGATGTGAAGAACTTTCCTCCAGAAGCGGTGGGTGCTCTGACACTGGAAGTTTTTAAGAAGAGACTGGACAGCCATTTGTCTGAAATGGTATAGGGTCTCCTGCCTGAGCAGGGGGTTGGACTAGATGACCTCCAAGGTCCCTTCCAACTTTATTATTATTATTATTATTAAGTCCAGTTGTCTCCTGAAAAAGCACCTTTGGGGCAACCAAGACCTGGAGGACTGAGAATCTCCATAGACGTGTGTGTGTGTGTGTGTGTGTGTGATGGACACACAAGAGTCCACCTGAAGTCGTCTACTTCCTTCTTTCTCTAATTAGCCAGGTTGTGTTTGCCCAAGGAAGCCGGGCCGATATTTTTTGCCGAGGGCTTGGGAAGACTTCTCGCGTGAAATGTTGGGTCCGCTCTGCCGGCTGACTTCTTTCCCTTTTTCTCCCGTTTTCGGCAGCGGAGGAAAACTCCAGGGACAGAGTTTCACGTTGGCGACCATCAAAGGCGACGAGTACACCTTCACCTCCAACAACGCAGAGGACATACGGGAACTGGTGGTCACCTTCCTGGAAGGGCTGAGGAAGAGATCGAAATACGTGGTGACCCTGCAAGACAATCCGAATCCGGGTGAGCCGAGGAGCCAGCCGGAAGGATTTTGAAGGGAATGGAGGGAGTCCATTCCTCGAGTGAAAAAAGCTTCCCTTCCCTTTTCCTCTCCTTCCTTCCTTCCTCCCTTCCTCACCCTCACCTCTCATCCCTCACCCTTCCATCTCTCTCCTTCCTTCCTTTTTCCTTTTCTTTTCCTTTCCTTTTCTCCCTTCCCCTTTCCTCCTATCTTCTTCCTCTTCCTTTGATGCCCTTTCCTTCCTTCCTTCTTTCTTTCTTTCTTTCCTTCCTTCCTTCCTTCCTTCCTTCCCTGCTCTCACCCTTCCATCTCTCTTTCTTTCTTTCCTTCTTTTCTTTTTCTTTTCTTTTCTCCCTTCCCCTTTCCTATCTTCTTCCTCTTCCTTTGATACCCTTGTCCTTCCTTCCTTCCTTCTTTCCTTCCTTTCTTCCTTCCTTCCTTCCTTCCTTCCTTCCTTCCCTACTCTCACCCTTCCATCTCTCTTTCTTTCTTTCCTTCTTTTCTTTTTCTTTTCTTTTCTCCCTTCCCCTTTCCTCCTATCTTCTTCCTCTTCCTTTGATGCCCTTGTCCTTCCTTCCTTCTTTCCTTCCTTCCTTCCTTCCTTCCTTCCTTCCCTGCTCTCACCCTCGCCCCTCACCCTTCCATCTCTCTTTCTTTCTTTCCTTCTTTTCTTTTTCTTTTCTTTTCTCCCTTCCCCTTTCCTATCTTCTTCCTCTTCCTTTGATGCCCTTGTCCTTCCTTCCTTCCTTCCTTCCTTCTTTCCTTCCTTCCTCCTTCCCTCCTTTCCTTTCTTTCCTATTCGAGCAATGGATCTGCTGAACAACCTCTGTATTAATGGCCACAGTGATTCAATTAATGACCGCCACAAAAAAAGATTAATTAGCGTTCACGTGTTGATCTCCTTAACAGCTACCAAAAGACCATAATTTTGGGTTCAAATACGGTCACACTTGGGAGCTGCTGCTGGCTGGGGAATTCTGGGAGTTGAAGTCAGCATCTCTTAAAGCTGCTAATGTTGAGAAACATTAGTCAAGGGTGGGCAACCTTGGCTCTTTTATGACTTGTGGACTTCAACTCCCAGAATTCCTGAGCCAGCCATGCTGAGGGGAAAGAGAGAGGTTTCCAAGCTGAGCCATGCTGGCTGAGGAATTCTGGGAGTTGAAGTCCACAAGTCATGAAGGGGCCAAAGTTTCCCCCATGCTGGCTGAGGAATTCTGGGAGTTGAAGTCCACAAGTCATGAAGGGGCCATAGTTCCCCCATGCTGGCTCAGGAATTCTGGGAGTTGAAGTCCACAAGTCATAAAAGAGCCAAGGTTGCCTACCCCTGGACTAGTTCATCTTTGGTCTTAAGGTTCATTGGTCAGGAGCCTAGATCATCATGGCAACCACACAGAGGTCTTCTCTAGATGGACACCAGATAGACTAGACTAGACTAGACTAGACTAGACTAGACTAGACTAGAATAGACTAGAATAGAATAGAATAGAATAGAATAGAATAGAATAGAATAGAATAGAATAGAATAGAATAGAATAGAATAGAATAGAATAGAATAGAGCTGGAAGGGACCTTGGAGGTCTTCTACTCCAGCCTCCTGCTCGAGCAGGGGGACCTATACCGCCTCAGACAAATGGCTGTCTAACCTTTTCTTAAAAATCTCCAGTGATGGAGTGCCCACGATTTCTGGAGGCAAGCTGTTCCACTGGTTAATTGTCCTCACTGTCAGGAAGTTTCTTCTTAATTCCAGGTTGCTTCTCTTTTTGTTCAGTTTCCAGCCATTGTTTCTCGTCCTTCCCTCTGGTGCTCTGGTGAACCCCCTCCTCTTCTTTGTGGCAGCCCCTCAGAGACTGATCTCTCTCTTTTCCTCCACGCTGAGATTTTTCCAATTCTGTCTCCCTCCAGCTGGTGATGATTCCGGTTTTCTCAGCTTCCTGAAAGGAGATTTGCTGGTTCTGGACCAAGACACGGGAGAAAATGTGATGAATTCTGGCTGGGCCAACGGACTCAATGAACGGACCAAGCAGAAGGGAGATTTTCCAACCGATTCAGTCTACGTCCTGCCCACGATGACCACGCCTCCCCCGGACATCGTGGTAAAGCCCTCGACACACTCTTGAACTGAAAAAAAAAGGGGTCTTCCTGGGGAAGCCGTGCAGAGTCACTTGGTTGAGCTGGGAGGCCATAGAAATTGAATGAATGAATGAATGAATGAATGAATGAATGAGTGAGTGAGTGAGTGAGTGAGTGAGTGAATGAATGAATGAATGAATGAATGAATGCACCTGAATGAATGAGTGAGTGAGTGAGTGAGTGAATGAATGAGTGAGTGAATGAGTGAGTGAGTGAATGAGTGAGTGAGTGAGTGAGTGAATGAGTGAGTGAGTGAATGAGTGAGTGAGTGAGTGAACGAATGAATGAATGATTGAGTGAGTGAGTGAGTGAGTGAGTGAGTGAGTGAGTGAATGAATGAATGAATGAATGAATGCACCTGAAGGTAGAAGAAAAAGCAATGGATGGAAAGCCGTCCAGAGTCACTTGGTTGAGCTGGGAGGCCATAGAAATTGAATGAATGAATGAATGAATGAATGAATGAATGAATGAATGAATGAATGAATGAATGAATGAATGAATGAATGAATGAATGCACCTGAAGGTAGAAGAAAAAGCAATGGATGGAAAGCCGTCCAGAGTCACTTTGTTGAGCTGGGAGGCCATAGAAATTGAATGAATGAATGAATGAATGAATAAATGAATGAGTGAGTGAGTGAGTGAATGAATGAATGAATGAATGAATGAATGAATGAATGAATGAATCTGAAGGCAGAAGAAAAAGCAATGCATGGAAACGAATCAAGGAGAGAAGCAACCTCGAACTAAGGAAAAAATTCCTGATATGGAGAACAACTAACCAGTGGAACTGCTTGCCTCCAGAAGTTGTGGGTGCTCCATCACTGGAGGTTTTTAAGGAGAGACTGGGCAGCCATTTGTCTGGAATGGTGTAGGGTTTCCTGCCTGAGCAGGGGGTTGGACTAGAAGACCTCCAAGGTCCCTTCCAACTCTGTTATTCTATTCTATTCTGTTCTGTTCTGAATGAATGAATGAACAAATTTCTATTTTCCTAAAACTGTTCTGTGGGGTCCTTGGTGCTCTCTGAGCTGGGTTGTTTTCTTGCAGACGTTTCATGACCCAATTAGGTAACATCATCAGTGCTAGAAGGGAGGGAGATTTGTACCCTATTTATATACAGTAGCTTGCCTGGCAACAGTGTTGATGGGGTAGTTTTTTCCCTTGGTAGCTCCTTCATTAGAGTCTTGGTTTCTACTTGATTGTTTGCTTAGTACCAATAAAAGAGAATATTTGTAGCTCAGGGTTGAACTGTGGTGTCCTTGGTGCTCTCTGATCTTGGTGGTTTCCTTGCAGATGTTTCAGGACCCAACTAGGGAACATCCTCAGTGCTAGAAGGGAGTAGAGTTTGCAGGGAGGAGGAGGAGGAGGAGGAGGAGGAGGAGGAGGAGGACTGTGGGGTCCTTGGTGCTCTCTGAGCTTGGTGATTTTCTTGCAGACGTTTCATTACCAAACTTGGTAACATCATCAGTGCTAGGAGGCAGTGAGGTTTGCTCAAACTGAAACTCACTTGATCGAATAGAATAGAATAGAATAGAATAGAATAGAATAGAATAGAATAGAATAGAATAGAATAGAATAGAATAGAATAGAAAATATGAAATAGTTTTTTTTTTTTTTTTACGGAAAATTAGTTAAACGTATAAAAGTTGACCTAGACCGCTGGAGAAATCTACATCTTTCATTTCTAGGAAGAATCTCAGCGGTGAAAATGAATATTTTACCCAAAATTATCTTTCTATTCCAAAATATTCCAATCCAATTAGATAAAAAATTCTTTAAAGAGTTGAATAAGTTAACTTTAGATTTTGTATGGCAAGGAAGGAAGGCGAGGATAAAGCAAAAGTCTCTACAGGATGCTAAAGAAAGAGGGGGATTAGGCTTCCCGGATTGGGAGTTATACTACCAAGCGGCGGCCCTGACGTGGATCAGGGATTGGATAACATTGGAAAATAAAAGATGTTTACTATTAGAGGGGCACGATCTCCAGCAGGGCTGGCATGCCCACCTATGGACAGATAAAAGTAGGAACCATCAATATTTCCTGAGGCATAAAGTCCGGCAAGAACTAATAAAAAGCTGGAATATAGTTAAATGCCAATACTATACAAAACTCCCAGGCTGGTTCTCACCATTAGAAGCAGTTATATACCCCAACCTTTATAGGCAAGATAGGGTTATCATATACAAAGATATCCTGTCAGAGGAAGGATATCTAAAGCAAAGGCAAGAGTTGAGACAACAGGGGATTGCTTTGGAATGGTGGTCTTACCTTCAGATACAAGCAAGATATGTGAAAGACAAGAAAGAATGGGGAATTAATAGACAAGATACGGGGCTTGATAAAATATTATTAGGCCCGGAGAAAAAACAAATCAAAAAAATATATAAATATATGTTAGAATATAAATTATTTGAAGAACAAGTTAAAGAAACAATGGTTACCTGGGCAATAGATTTGGGGCACGCTATAAACATGGACCAATGGCAGCAAATCTGGGAACGTAATTGCAAAATTACATTGGCATCAAATTACAAGGAAAATCTCTATAAGATGCTCTTTAGATGGCACCTGCCACCGGCTAGGCTCGCAAAAATGTATAGTGGATACTCACCACTTTGTTGGAAGTGTAAAAGGGAAAAGGGTACTTTTTTCCATGTTTGGTGGGCTTGCAAAGAGGTACAGGTTTATTGGCAGAGGGTTTGGAATTGGATAACAGAAATGACGGGTCAAAAAACTCAATATAAACCAGAGATGCTACTACTTGGCATATTAGAAAAAAATATAAACAAAGATGATATATACTTAATTATTCATGTAATAACGGCGGCAAGAATTTTGTTTGCCCAAAATTGGAAAACAAATGAAGTGCCTAGTGGAGATGCGTTAATAAGGAAAATTTTGTATTGCGCAGAATTGGATAAGTTGACGAAAGAATTAAAAAATCAGGAGGAAACAGAATACTATTTAAGCTGGAATAAATTTTACAAATGGAAGGAAAAAAAAGAAGGAAGGTCATTAGAAGGGATGTAAATAGAGGAAGAATATCTGAAATGTATAAAGTATGTGTATAATAAGGAATGTTTAGACAAAGATGTATGTCAAAGATGATACACTATGTTCAATGTTTTTTAATTTTTTTTTTGTATTCAATAAAAATTATTTTGTTAAAAAAAAAAAAGAAAATATGAAATAGAATAGAATAGAATAGAATAGAATAGAATAGAATAGAATAGAATAGAAAATATGGAATAGAATTACAGAATAGAATAGAATTACAGAATAGAATAGAATAGAGTAGAGTAGAGTAGAGTAGAGTAGAGTAGAGTAGAGTAGAGTAGAGTAGAATAGAATAGAAAATATGGAATAGAATAGAATAGAATAGAATAGAATAGAATAGAATAGAACAGAAATGGAATGGAATGGAATAGAATAGAATAGAATAGAATAGAATAGAATAGAATAGAATAGAATAGAATAGAATAGAATAGAATAGAATAGAATAGAATAGAAGAGTTGGAAGGGACCTTGCAGGTTATCTAGTCCAACCCCCTGCTCAGGCAGGAAACCCTATACCATTTTAGATAAATGGTTGCCCAGTCTCTTCTTAAAAACTTCCAGTGTTGAAGTATTCACAACTTCTGGAGGCAGGTAGTTCCACTGATTAATTGTTCTAACCGTCAGGAAATTTCTTCTTAGTTCTAGGTTGCTTCTCTCCTTGATGGAGAGCCTTAGTATCTTGGGATTCAATGTTCATCTTGTAAGAATACCTCAGCTGTCAAAACATAATTAAATCAAATTGAATATTATTATTTTTTTGGGACACCCAAATGTTCTTCGATACTTTTACAATAGGCCTGACCTTGACTTACTATACGGGGTGCAAAATATTGATGTAATTTTTGGCGAGGGTGTTGAAGAAAGGGGGGCTCACATGACTTTATCTGACTCATTTTCACTCCAGTTTTATTTGCTCTTAACTAACTTTGCTCCTCCAGGCTTTGGTTACTATGACTCCGAATCAGAGGCAAGAAGTCATAAGGACATCTCAGCTGGTGATGAGTGACAGCGAAGAGAGGATAAAGCCCTACACCTTGGAAGAATTCTCCTACGATTATTTTAGGTAAAGCTGTTGGTATCGAGCTTAATGCCAGCAACACTTGCTGAGTTCAAATCACTGAAGAGCTGATTATTGCTATCTATCCACAACAGGGGTCTTCAACCTTGGCCCTTTTATGACTTGTGGACTTCAACTCCCAGAATTCTGGGAGCTGAAGTCCACAAGTCATAAAAGGGCCATGTTTGAAGACCCCTAGACTAGACAGTCACTTGTCTGAAATGGTATAGCTTCTCCTGCTCGAGCGGGGGGCTGCACTAGAAGACCTCCAAGGTCCCTTCCAGCTCTATTCCATTCCATTCCATTCCATCCCACTCTATTCCATATTTTCTATTCTGTTCTATTCTGTTCTATTCTATTCTATTCTATTCTATTCTATTCTATTCTATTCTATTCTATTCTATTCTATTCTATTCTATTCTATTCTATTCCATTTTCTATTCTATTCTTATTCTTATTCTTATTCTTATTCTATTCTATTCTATTCTATTCTATTCTATTCTATTCTATTCTATTCTATTCTATTCTATTCTTATATTCTATTCTATTCTATTCTATTCTATTCTATTCTATTCTATTCTATTCTATTCTATTCTATTCTATTCTATTCCATTCTATTTTCTATTCTATTCTATTCCTATATTCTATTCTATTCTATTCTATTCTATTCTATTCTATTCTATTCTATTCCTATATTCTATTCTATTCCTATATTCTATTCTATTCTATTCTATTCTATTCTATTCTATTCTATTCTATTCTATTCTATTCTATTCTATTCTATTCTATTCTATTCTATTCTATTCTATTCTATTCTATTCTATTCTATTCTATTCTATTCTATTCTATTCCTATATTCTACTCTACTCTACTCTACTCTACTCTACTCTACTCTACTCTACTCTACTCTACTCTACTCTACTCTACTCCACTCCACTCCACTCCACTCCACTCCACTCCACTCCACTCTACTCTACTCTACTCTACTCCACTCCACTCCATTCCATTCCATTCCATTCATGTCTGAGAAAGGCTCCTAAATTAATGAAAGCAAGCCAAGCTCAACTTAATAAAATAAACTACGGCTTAATACTGGTGGGGGAAAAAAGTACCTCCCCAGCTTGTTAACAGAATCATGTTAGAATCTGCCCTTCTATAATTAATAATAATAATAATAATAATAATAATAATAATAATAATAATAATAATAATAATAATAATAATAATAATAATAATAAAATAACAACAACAACAACCGAGAGAAGCAACCTGGAATTAAGGAGGAATTTCCTAACCGTGAGAACGTCTTGTCACCAGACCTTTAACACCGTCACAAATCCACATTTGGCTCCCCATGGTCCGATAGGCGAACGAAAACCTCCCATCCAGACTGAAGGTCTGGCTGACTGAGCTACAAACCATAATGAGAAATGTACATTTCCTTTTTGCAAATCCTTAGGCAAGGAACACAATCCTAGGACCCACATACACGCACGCAAACGCACAGAGATACACATCGTGACGCCTTGTGCCGTTTCCCCAAGCAGTCCCAGCCAAGGCTGACCGTCTCTTTTCCTTTTGGCCAGGCCTCCCCCCAAGCACACCCTGAGCAGGGTGATGATCGCCAAGAACCGAGGGAAGGACAAGCTGTGGTCCTACACGAGGGAGCCGATCAAGCAGCCTTTGCTGAAGAAGGTCCTAAGCAGTGAAGAGCTATCTCAAGAAGCTTGCATGGCTTTCATTGATATCCTTTTGAGTTCGGATTCAAGAGGTGACTCTTTTTTCTGCCTGAGAAACATCCTAGGGCTGGGGTTCCCAAACCCATCCACCCCGGTCCGTGGACCGGTACCAGTCCATGGCATGCCAGTAACCGGTCTGCACAAACAAGCAAAGCCCCATCCGTGGGATGCAGGCAGCACACAAAACCACGCACTCTCCGGTCCGTGGAAAAACCTCTCTCCACGGAACCGGTCCCTGGTGCCCAAAAGGTTGGGGACCTCTGTCCTAGGGGGGCTCTGATGCTGGTTTCCTAAGAACATAAACCCGGCCTTGCTGGATGGAACCGCAGTCCCATTCTACCGCACAATCCCTTAAATAGGAGCCAGCCCTGTGCTGCAGCTGCCAAAAAAGCCAACACAGTGCTAGGCTGCATCAACAGAGGGATAGAATCAAGATCACGTGAAATGTTAGTAGTGCTTTACAAGGCCTTGGTAAGGCCACACTTGGAATACGGCGTCCAGTTTTGGTCACCACGATGTAAAAAAGTTGTCGAGACTCTAGAAAGAGGGCAGAGAAGAGCAACAAAGAGGATCAGGGGACTGGAGGTTAAAACATACGAAGAACGGTGGCTGGAATTGGGTAGGTCTAGTTTAATGAAGAGAAGGACGAGGGGGGACATGATAGCCATGTTCCAATATCTCAGGGGCTGCCCCAAAGAAGAGGGAGTCAAGCTATTCTCCAAAGCAGCTGAAGGCAGGACAAGAAGCAACGGATGGAAACTAATCAACGAGAGAAGCAACCTGGAACTAAGGAGAAACTTCCTGACAGTTAGAACAATTAACCAGTGGAACAACCTGCCTCCAGAAGCTGTGAGTGCTCCAACACTGGAAGTTTTTAAGAAGAGACCGGACAGCCATTGGTCTGAAATGGTATAGGGTTTCCTGCCTGAGCAGGGGGTTGGACTAGATGACCTCCAAGGTCCCTCCCACCTCTGTTATTCTAAATTTTTGAAAATCTAGTCCAGCCCTTGTTCTCCCGGTGGGCCATCCAACTGCCCAAGGAAGCCCACTCATCTTTTGCTAGATGGCCTTCAGAGGTAGCCCCACTGCCATCAGAGCCATGGTTCTCCAGGACTTCCATGATTTGACCTTTGCCTTTGGTGAAGCCAGCCAAGTGGGTAGTCAGCCCCACATATGGAGGTAAGAACTCACCTGGGCTTCAGTTCACCTTACTTTTCCCACCAGGACTTGCTTAAATGAACTCCTCAGTGAATGGACAAGATTTCCCCAACTCTGGGATTCGGAATCTTCTTGTCATGCAAATTATGTCCAAATCCCTATAGCAGGGGTAGGCAACCTCGGCTCTTGTATGACTCGTGGACTTCAACTCCCAGAATTCCTGAGCCAGCCATGCTGAGGGGAAAGGTTTCCAAGCTGAGCCATGCTGGCTCAGGAATTCTGGGAGTTGAAGTCCACGAGTCATAAAAGAGCCGAGGTTGCCTACCCCTGCCCTATAGTATAGGAAGAAAGGAGGAGGAAGGAAGGAAGGAAGGAAGGAAGGAAGGAAGGAAGGAAGGAAGGAAGGAAGGAAGGAAGGAAGGAAGGAAGGAAGGAAATGACAGAATGATAGGGAGGGAGGGAGGGAGGGAGGAAGGAAATGACAGAATGATGAGGGAGGGAGGGAGGGAGGGAGGAAGGAAATGACAGAATGATAGGGAGGGAGGAAGGAAGGAAGGAAGGAAGGAAAGAAATGACAGAATGATAGGGAGGGAAGGAGGAAGGAAGAAAGGGAAAAGGGAGGGAGGGAGAGAGGGAGGGAAAGAAGGAAAAGGGAGGGATAGAGGAAGGGTGGAAAAAGGGGAAAGGGACAAAGGAAGGAAAGGAGGGAGGGAGGGAGGAAAGAAATGACAATAGAATAGAACACAACAGAGAATGGGAGTAGAGTAGAGTAGAGTAGAGTAGAGTAGAATACTGTAGAATACTTTATTTGGCCAAGTGTGATTAGACACACAAGGAATTTCTCTCTGGTGCAGAATCTCCCAGTGTACATGCAAAGCAACGGGGTAATAATAGTCACAATAATGATACCAATAAGAGCGGGTAGTAGAGAAGATGAGAAGGGTAATAATGATAATACTGCAGCCACACAACATGGGGGAATTTACTTAAACATAAGACCATAGTGGGAGCATTCGTTGTTCAGCAGAGGGAGGACAGGGAGGGAGGGAAAGAAGGAAGGAAGAGAAAGGGATGGAGGGGAGGACTGCTGGTCTTTAATTATATCCTTAACCTGCACACCCATCCTGAAATACATGGGCGATTACCCTTCCAAAAGGACCCGCTCGGTGAACGAGCTAACAGATCAAATATTTGAAGGGGCCCTGAAGGCCGAAGCCCTCCGAGACGAGATTTACTCGCAGATCCTGAAGCAGCTGACGGACAACCACGTCAAGTAAGTGTCAAGCTTCAAAGAAACTTCATGCTGCCTCCGCTTCAGCCATTGCTGTTTCCTAGCTTGCCTCCAGACCCGGGGGGGGGGAGAGTGGGGATGAGTGGAATGTGCATGGCAGGCGTGGAGTTGTTTGGTCTGGGAATCAAGGTCATCCGAGAACCATTTGCTGGGAACTGAAGATTTTCTCCTAATAATGGTGTGAAGTTTAATTGGGGAGTGTGGCCTGCACTGTCAGGGGAAAGGGGAGTTTCTACACTTCTAATTTAATGATCTGGCGCCAATTTAACCAGAGCTGGTTTCCCATTCATCTGTGCCGATATGGTGTGCTCAATAAAGTTTTGCGTTAGAGGTTGGAATGTCTCAGCTGTGCTTCACTTTGTTGGGATCATCAGTCGGAATATTATTATTATTATTATTATTATTATTATTATTATTATTATTATTATTATTATTATTATTATTATTATTATTATTATCATCATCATCATCATCATCATCATCATCATCATCATCATCATCATCATCATCATCGCACAATCAGCCAGATGTTCAGACTGGCATTTTTGTCTACCTATCGCAGTGGTGGCGAACCTACGGCACGGGTGCCAGAGGCGGCACTCAGAGCCCTCTCTGTGGGCACGCGCACCGTCGCCCCAGTCCTAGGCCTTCAGCTGGGTTTTATAAAACCTTTTCGCTTTAGGCCTCCGCCGCCGTGTGCAAAAAAAAAAAAAAGGTTCAATCAGTCAATTTCAACTTCTCGCGGGAAAAAAAAAGATCTTGCAAAGTTGGAATTGATTGATTGAACTTTTTAGTCCCACCCAGTCTGCCGTTACCACTGCAGCCACGCCCACCCAATGGGCCACACCCAGCCAATGGGCCACACCCACCCGGCACTCGTTGATGCATAAGTGGGTTTTGGGTTGCAGTTTGGGCACTCAGTCTCTAAAAGGTTCGCCATCACTGACTTATCGAGTCCTTTCCAAGGACCTGGGATAAGCAGATGTGAATGTTTGATGGTATTGCAGATATCGTCGCAGGATGGAAGCAGTTCCTAGTAAGGCCGCCTTTTGCAATTGACCATTGACAAATTCGCCATCAGTCAATTGCAAAAGGCAGCCTTACTAGGAACTGCTTTTTTTCAGGGCCTTTGTCACTTCAAACGGTCACTAAAAGAAGTGTTGTAAGTCGAGGACTACCTGTGGGTCATGAGATCACTAGGAGTCCAGCTTGGTTTGAACAAGTCTCTTATCTTTTTCAGAATAGTATAGTGTGCTTATATCGGGTCTCCTGCTTGGGGTCTCCTGCTTGGGCAGGGGGTTGGACTAGATGACCTACAAGGTCCCTGTTGTGATTCCTCGCCAGCCAGTGGACCCGGCAGCTGAGTCTGAGGAATCAGAGGAGGAGGAAGAGGGGCCTGGAGTGACATCAGAGTCAGAGGAAGGCTCTGAGGAGCTCCAAGACTTACAGTCTGACGAGGAGCCAGGCCCCTCTACTCGCGCTCAGGCTGAGACACAGCTGTGCTGGGAGTCTGAGTTGGACAGTGATGACTCACAGCTGGGAGATATCCAGGATGCACGAAAACGCCAGCAAGAAAAGAGAATAGGACAGAGGAATGCAATGGGGCGGTTCCAAAGGCAAAGGAGAAGGCATTAGGAAGCCACGTCTGGGCTGCATAATAAAAGGGAAGGTGTGGGAGGTGCTGGTTGCCGAAGGCAACCGTTCGTGTTGAGAAATCGAGTTTCTGTGGACTGTGTTTGTTTGCCTTGGACATTGACTCAGGTCTGTGAATAATAAAAGGGGATTGGTTTTTTCCTGCGGTTCCAGCCTGCTTGTTTGGAAGAGGGGTTTCTCCTTGTGAGCTTAACAAGGACTCACGTAGGCTGGGACAGAACGGTCCCTTCCAACTCTGTTATTCTAATTCTATATTCCTTGCGGAAAAGGTACAGCGAGGAAAAAGGCTGGGAACTGCTCTGGCTGTGCAGCGGCCTCTTTGCGCCCAGTAACGTCCTGCTTCTTCACGTCCAGAGATTCGTCCAGTCTCGGAAGCATCACCCGCTCGCCCCCAACTGCCTGCAGAGGCTGCAGAAAGCTCTGAGGTTCGTGCTTTGTGGCCGAAAATAGCAAGGGCAATAGCCCTTAGACTTATATACCACTTCACAGTCCTTTGCAGCCCTCTCTAAGCGGTTTACAGAGTCAGCCTGTTGCCCACACACACACACCCTCCCCAACTATCTGGGTCCTCGTTTTACTGACCTCGGAAGGACGAAAGGCTGAGTCAACCTTGAGCCAGTCAGGATCGAACTCCTGACAGTGGGCAGTGAGTTGGCCTGCAATACTGCATTCTAACCACTGCGCCACAGGAAGGAAGGGAGGGAGGGAGGAAAAGGGAAAGAAAAGGAAGAAGGAAGGAAGGAAAGAAGGAACGAAGGAAGGAAGGAAGAGAGAGAGAAAGAAAGAAAGAAAGAAAGAAAGAGAAAGAAAGAAAGAAAGAAAGAAAGAAACAACACTAGCACTTAGACTTATATACCGCTTCACAGTGGTTTACAGCCCTCTGTAAGCGGTTTACAGAGTCAGCGTATTTGCCCCCAACCATCTGGGTCCTCGTTTTACTGACCTCGGAAGGACGGAAGGCTGAATCAACCTTGAGCCGGTCAGGATCGAACTCCTGACAGTGAGCAGTGAGTTGGCTTGCAATGCTGCATTCTAACCAAAGAAAAGGAAGGAAGGAAGGAAGGAAGGAAGGAAGAAAGAAAGAAAGAAAGAAAGAAAGAAAGAAAGAAAGAAAGAAAGAAAGAAAGAAAGAAAGAAAGAAAGAAAGAAAGAAAGAAAGAAAAAGAAAGAAAGAAAGAAAGAAAGAAAGAAAGAAAGAAAGAAAGAAAGAAAGAAAGAGAAAGAAAGAAAGAGAAAGAAAGAAAGAAAGAAAAAAAAAACACTAGCACTTAGAGTTATATACCGCTTCAGCATATTTGCCCCCAACCATCTGGGTCCTCGTTTTACTGAGTTGTTGATAAACAGCCATCAGGTTTGTGTCTTTTGTAGGAATGGGTCTCGAAAATACCCACCGCATCTGGTCGAAGTGGAGGCCATTCAGCATAAAACAACGCAGATTTTCCATAAAGTCTATTTCCCGGACGACACCGATGAGGTAAAGGCCAAACTTTTAAACTCTGATCAGTAAGGAAAGTCCATCCCAAGTTTCTTTGGTGAAGGAAGCAGCAGCAGGACAAGAGGAGGAGATCCAGAATGTCGAGAGCAAAGAGATTTTGCTCTTCTTCATGAAGCCCGCAGAGCTTCTCTGTCCTGCAGGTCAGGGTTGTCCCAAAGGTGCTTTTTCAGGAGGCCACTGGACCTTCTTGTTTTTCTTTGAAGACATTTCGCTTCTCATTCCAAGAAGCTTCTTCTGCTCTGACTGGATGGTGGGGGAATGGAAGGATTTATACTCCTTGCAGGAAAAAATGGTCATTTGCATTTTTTTAGAGAGTCGTTGAGGCCACTTGGAGGTTTATCTGTGTCCTCAGGGTCACCTGAGCGGTGCAAATGGGTGTGGAGCCTTCTTGGAACTGCTAAAAGGACTGTGTTATAGACTGGAGATGGATGATGTCATTTATATTTATATTCCTTGTAGACAGCTGGTCATTTGCCTTCTTTTAGAGAGTCATTGAGACCACCTGGAGGTTTGTCTGTGTCCTCAGGGTCATCTGAGCGGTGCAAATGGGCGTGGAGCCTTCTTGGAACTGCTGAAGGGATTGTGTTATAGACTGGAGATAGATAGATCACCCGTTTGCACCACTTAGTAACCCTGAGGACACAGGTAAACCTCCAAGTTTGTATAATATGAGATATATGATGTAATGATGGGAATGACTCAGCAGGGTCTGTGTCCCTTTAAGAGCCTTTATGTAAAAGAGAAGCCTCTGCTGCTGTGTTCTCTCTCTTCTGTTTCCTGCTGTAATTGTGGTGTGTTGGATCCTGCTATATTAGCACGTATATGTATATTGGTCCTGGTGTATGATATTGTAGATAGTCAGTGCAAGATAAACCACCATTTAATATAGACCACTGTTTACTGTATTTACTCCTGGGTTACCTAGCACAATAAGACTGTGCACACTCTGACACAAGAGTTCAACTCAGCTTGTATGAAGCCAGGTTATTTATTCTTCTTTGTCTCTCACCCAGGCCTTTGAAGTGGAATCTGGCACCAAGGCCAAGGATTTCTGTCAAAGCATTTCCAAACGGCTGCTCTTAAAATCATCGGAGGGATTCAGCCTTTTTATCAAGATATCGGACAAGGTGAGTTTACAAGTCATAGTTGGCCAGACTTTAATCAGAGTTATATCCTGTATTAACGGAAGCTTTCCCAGCCCAGTCCATTAACGCTGAAACCCTAACACATACGAAGAACGGTTGCAGGAATTGGGTATGTCTAATCTAATGAAGAGAAGGACTAGGGGTGACAGGATAGCAGGGTTACAGTATCTCAGGGGCTGCCCCAAAGAAGAGGGAGTCAAGCTATTCTCCAAAGCACCTGAAGGCAGGACAAGAAGCAACGGATGGAAACTCATCAGGGAGAGACGCAACCTGGAACTAAGGAGGAATTTCCTGACAGTGAGAACAATTAACCAGTGGAACAACCTGCCTCCAGAAGCTGTGGGTGCTCCATCACTATAGGTTTTTAAGAAGATATTGGACAGCCATTTGTCCGAAATGGTAAAGAGTCTCCTGCTTGAGCAGGGGGTTGGACTAGAAGACCTCCCAGGTCCCTTCCAACTCTGTTATTCTGTGATTTTGTTAATATTGGGATGGGAGACCACTAGGGCAGGAGTCCCCAACCTGTGGGCCATGGCCCGGTAGTGGGCCCAGGCCATCTGGCTGCGGGACAGTCTGGCCAGTGCACATGCATGTGTGCGTGCACCCCCTCATTTGCGGTAGCACCGCAGCCATTGGGCACAAAAACAGGACACCGCACTATGGGGCGCAAAAACGGGCTGCCGCTGTGCCTTGGGGCACAAAATGGGCCGCCGCCACGCCTCAAGGTGTGAAAATGGGCTGCTTCTGCACCGTGGGGTGGACAAACGGGCCGTCGCCGTGCTGCAAGGTGCAAAGACAGACGCTGCTGTACCGCGGGGCATGGAAACGGCACTGCTGCACCACGGGGTGCAAAAACGGGCCGCCACCATGCTGCAAGGTGCAAAAATGGCTGCCGCCGCACCGCAGCTTGCAGAAATAAGATGCCGTGCCATGCAAGAACGGGGCAGGGCTAGTGAGTATCACTCGTGTAAAAGCACCTTTGTAATAACTGTGACCTGGAGGACTGAGAATCTCCATTGGCAGCTCTGTAGTCCATTTCCTTCCCTTTAACACGGTATTTCTCAACCTTGGTCCCTTTAAGACGGGTGGATTTCAACTCCCAGAATTCCCCAGCATGCACATCTACAAGGGGCCAAAGTTGTGAAAACACTGCTTGCGTTCTTCCAGGTCATCAGTGTCCCTGAAGGAGACTTCTTCTTTGACTTCGTCAGGCATCTGACCGACTGGATCAAGAAAGCGAGGCCAGCAAAAGATGGTAAATCTTTCGTGGTAAATCTTGACTTCCAATACGTAAATCTTGACTTCCTTCTAGTTCCCTCTAGTTCCCTCTGGTGGCCAACCTTCAAAATAGCATCCTGTCATGTTTTTTTTAACTGAATTCAAAACCAAAGCATTTTCCCACTGGAAGGATTCTTATCATTCATTCCAGAATCTTATTTCAAAGTCATCTGGACCCACTGCCCATTTGTAACCTTCTGAAATCGAAGTTCTAATCACCCTTTTGTTTTTTATTCAAAACGAAACAAAAAAAATCCCGCTTGAGTCCTTAAACTTGTAAAAAAGATGGAAAGAAACTCCCTTGGCATTTTCAGACTTGTTGAATGCAAAGGCTCCTAATATTTGAAAAACGGTTAACAAGCAGTTTCAAAAAAGGATTAGAAAAGGAAGTACGAATAGTCCTCAACTTACGACTGGTTGCTTAGTGGCCATTTTACAACAGACCTTATGACCCAGATTCAAAGTTCTGACGGCCACTCCCCCAACATGGTCACATGACTGCACGTCAGGAACGTGGCAGCGTCCTGTAGTCATGTGACCACATTTTACGATGATTTGGGCAAAAAATAGCATTTCCCTCCAGTTTTCGACAAAATTGGCCCACAGTGGTCACATTTCCCGCCCCCCCATTTTTCCAGTTTTTTCCCCCCAGGTCTTTCCATGTTAGGTAAATCAGGCCTTAGGTAAATCAGATCACCCACGTGACGGATCTGATTTTTATCACCTATTTTTTGTGCTGGTCATTAAACGATAGCTTCAGGCATAAAGCAACTAACATGGTCATTATTTTACGACCGTCATGATTGATAACCCTGACGGCCAGGCTCCCTTACGTAAGTCATAACTCGAGGACTATCTGTATGCAAACTCAAGTGTCCTTTTAAAGAGGCCGAATACAGTTTGAACACAGTGATTTTTTTTCCGGTCATTTGCCAAAATCTGCTGGATCTTGCACAACGATCTTCAGTTCTCCATTTCTTTCCTGGACGTCCTGATCTTTTTCCTGCCACACTAGATTTCTGCAAGCAAGGATTCTAACTTTTGTGCGAAGGAAAGCGACAAAGTGACGATCCTAGAGGCGTCTCTCGCCTGTCACACTAGTGGAACAAACAACAAATGGTGCCACTTCACAAAGAACTAATTGGGGAGGAGGCAATCTTACAGTCCTCAACAGGCATCGCCAGCAACCCTTTTGTGGACCTCAGACACACACACACCACTTCCTCTCCCCAAATTAAAAAACAAACAAACTTATTATTTCTTTTGGGTGACATATCCACATTGGTAGACGGCTTTCTGCAGCGCCCCCTGCAGTCAGGACTCTGAATTGCATCCACAACCTCTTAATGTTATTATATAGATTATAGATATTTTTCAATCTTAGCACGTTTAAGATGCGTGGACTTCAACTCCCAGAATTCCCCAGCCAGCATACGCTGGCTGGGGAATTCTGGGAGTTGAAGTCCACGCATCTTAAACATGCCAAAGTTGAGAAACGCTGCCTTAAATTAATCGTGGGTCGTCACACAATGCACAATCAAAACCCAACTTTGAACGTTGCCCTGATTTTGCTTCCTAGGTCTGGTGCCTTCCCTCACCTACCAAGTGTTTTTCATGAAAAAGCTTTGGACCAACACCATGCCTGGGAAAGATTCAATGGCCGATTCCATTTTCCATTATTATCAGGTAGGTCTCCCAAATCTGCAAGGTTCATCAGCGGAAGAATCTAAACCAGGTTGCGGTTGGACAATCCTTCACGCAGCTCCTGGTTCCGGGAGCAGGAGGTGGTGGAGAAGAGACCGGACAGCCATTTGTCTGAAATGGTATAGGGTTTCCTGCCTGAGCCAGGGGGTTGGACTAGATGACCTCCAAGGTCCCTTCCAACTTTATTGCTATTATTATTATTATTATTATTAACACTTCAGAACGGGAGGCCATCCCAGTTGCTTGTCCTCTTTGAGCACCCTGGATACAGGAGCGAAGGATGTCTGCTCAGATATTAGGAAACGTATTACTTTGCCTGGTGGGACTTGAAGGCCGAAAAGATGTTTTTGTGCGTATGTGGGATTGTGCAAGATGGTCAGAATCCCTTCAATAAGGCAGTCCCTGACATACGATCGTTCGTTTAGTGGCCGGAGTTACCGTGACACGGGGAAAAAAACGACTACGGCTATTTTTCACATTTATGACGGTTGCAGCATCGCTGTGCTCATGTGAGCAAAATTTGAGCCCTTGGCAATTGGGGTGTATTTGTGATACATTCTGGTACATTCTTCCGGTTTGTATGTGCCGTGTTTCCCCGAAAGTAAGGCCTACACCAACAATAAGCCCTAGCTTGATTTTGGGGGGTGGGCCTAATATAAGCCCTACCCTGAAAATAAGCTCTAGTTTAGGGGCGAGGCACACACCTAAAAATCAAGCTAGGGCAGGGTGGGGTGTGTGGAGCTGCCCCACCTGCCCTACACCCACTCAGCTTGCAGCCAGGCCTCTCCTCGCTGGCCCACTTCTTCTCCTGAGGCCTCTTCTGCAGCCAGGCCTGCATTTCTTAGTCACGGGGCTTTCCGGAAGGCCTCTGCAGCCGAGAACCGAGCTATGGATTCAATCCGTACCTCGGTTCAGCAAGTTCTCTGCAGCCGAGCACCAAGCTATGGATTGAATCCATAGCTCGGTATTCGGCTGCTTAGGCCTTCTGGAAAGGCCTGACTGCAAAATGCAGGCCCGAATGCAGCTGCAGAACTTTGGCCCCAGAAGAAGTGGACCGGTTGGGTGACGCTGTTGGTGCCGGAGGTAAGGCCTACCCTGAAAATAAGACCTGGTGCTTCTTTTGGAGGCCAAAAATAATAATAATAATAAGATCCGGTCTTATTTTCAGGGAAACACGGTATGCATTTATGCAGGTATGCAGGTATGCATGTATTTATGGTACATTATGGTACGTTCTTTCGGTTTTCAGCAAAACTGCGGAATTGTTTTGCTGAACGACTGCGGTACAGATGGTCCTCGACGTACAACAATGTTGATGGGAATGTTCTTGGTGATTCCTGGATTAGGTTTACTGTGGGGTCCTTGGTGCTCACTGAGCTGGGTTGTTTTCGTGCAAATGTTTCTTTACCCAACTAGGTAACATCATCAATGCTAGAAGTGCTAGTTTACTCGAGCAATCCCCAGCTCAGACAACCAAACAGTAATCAAGGAATCACCAAGAACGTTAGACCAACACTAGAAAAGGAAACAATATCCCAATCAAGGAATTGCCAAACAAGCTAACAGTAAACAACTGTTTATTCGTAGCTCAGGGTCCATATGGTGGTTTTCTTGCAGACATTTCAAGACCCAACTAGGTAACATCATCAGTGCTAGAAAGGAGTGAGGGCTGCTCTCTGTTTATAAACAAGTAGCTTGCTTGTAGAGAGGAATCCCCACTCCTTTCTACGGTAGCCCTGATGACATTCTCTAGTTGGGTCAGGAAATATCTACCAGAAAACAACCAAGCTCAGAAAGCACCAAGAACAACAGCTCAGGCAAGGAACCACCCAAATCACTCCCATCAACACTGACAGGGCAAGCCACTAGTATATAAACAGAGAGCAAAGCCTCCTCCCTTCTAGCACTGATGATGTTACCTAGTTGGGTAATGAAATGTCTGCAAGAAAAGAATCAAATTCAGATGTCTGCAGAGATTCTCAGTCATCCAGGTCAGGGTTGCCCCAAAGGTGCTTTTTTAGGAGGCAACTGGACTTCCTTGTTTTTTCTTTGAAGATGTTTCGCTTCTCATCCAAGAAGCTTCTTCAGCTCTGACTGGATGGAGGGAAATGGAAGGATTTATACTCCTTGCAGACAGCTGGTCATTTGCATTCTTTTATAGAGTCGTTGAGGCCACTTGGAGGTTTATCTGTGTCCTCAGGGTCACCTGAGTGGTGCAAATGAGTGATCTATCTATCTCCAGTCGACAACACAATCCTTTCAGCAGTTCCAAGAAGGCTCCACACCCATTTGCACCCCTACTCAGGTGGCCCCGAGGACACAGACAAACCTCCAAGTGGCCTCAACGACCAGCTAAAAGGATGCAAATGACCAGTTTTTCTGCAAGGAATATAAATCCTTCCCTTCCCCCAACATCCGGTCAGAGCTGAAGAAGCTTCTTGGAATGAGAAGCGAAACGTCTTCAAAGAAAAAAAAAAAGGAAGTCAGTTGCCTCCTGAAAAAAAGCACCTTTGGGATACTCAAGTTCGGAACGCACCAAGGACCCCATTATTTTCTTCACCGGCTTTTGAGATGATTCAGAACGTTGCGTCACCACCATCTGATTTTCTTCACGGCACAGGAATTACCAAAATATCTCCGTGGCTACCATAAGTGCAGCAGGGAAGAAGTCCTGCAGCTTGGAGCCCTGATCTATAGGGTGAAATTTGAAGATGACAAGTCTTCTTTTCCTAATATTCCGAAACTTCTCAAGGACCTGGTGCCCGAACCTCTCATTCGACAGCTGTCCCCGGATGACTGGAAGAGAGTAAGTTTGCTCCAGCAATTGTCCACTTCCATCTCTGTTTCTGTCTTATCTGTCTTCAGGTAGTCCTCGACTTACAACAGTTCGTTTGAAGTTACAACGGCGGTGAAAAAAAAGAAACTTATGACCGTTCTTCACGCTTACGACCGTTGCAGCATCCCCATGGGTCACGTGACCGAAATTCAGACGCGTGGCAACTGACTCATATTTGTGACGGTCGCAAGTGTCCCGGGGTCACGTGATCCCCTTTTGCGACCTTCCGACAATGGGGAAAGCCAGACTCACTTAACAGCCGTGTGATTAGCTTGACATCTGCAGCGATTCGCTTAAGAACGGTGGCAGGAAAAGTCGTAAAATGGGGCAAAACTCGCATAACAAATGTCTCACTTAGCAGCATAAATTTTGGGCTCCATTGTGGGCGTAAGTCAAGGACTACCTATACTGGTCTGTCTCTGTAGTAAGACCACACTTGGAACATATTACATCCAGTTTTGGTCACCACGATGTATAAAAGATGTTGAGACTCTAGAAAGAGTGCAGAGAAGAGCAACAAAGAGGATCAGGGGACTGGAGGCAAAAATATATGAATAATGGTTGCAGGAATTGGATAGGTCTAGTCTAATGAAAAAAAAGGACATGGGGAGACATGATAGCAGTGTTACAACAACAACAACAACAACAACAACAATAATAATAATAAAAGAAAAAGTTGGAAGGGACCTTGGAGGTCATTTAGTCCCTCTGCTCAGGCAGGAAACCCTATACCATTTCAGACAAATGGCTGTCCAGTCTCTTCTTAAAAACTTCCAGTGTTGGAGCGTTCACCGCTTCTGGAGGCAGGTGGTTCCACTGGTTAATTGTTCTCACTGTCAGGAAGTTTCTCCTTAGTTCTAGGTTGCTTCTCTCCTTGATGAGTTTCCATCCGTTGCTTCTTGTCCTGCCTTCTTGTCCTTTGGAGAATAGCTTGACTCCCTCTTCTTTGGGGCAGCCCCTGAGATACTGGAACACTGCTATCATGTCCCCCCTCGTCCTTCTCTTCATTAGACGAGACATACCCAATTCCAGCAACTCTTCCTGATATGAGGAACGGTTTTGAGGGGTTCCAACAAAGACGAGGGGTCCAAACTATTTTCCAAAAGGCGAGACAAGAAACAACAAATGGAAACTAACCAAGGAGAGAAGCAACCTAGAACGAAGGAGACATTTCCCAATGGTGAGAGCACTCAATCAATGGAACTTGCCTCCAGAAGTTGTGGGTGCTCCATCACTGGAGGCTTTCAAACAGAGACTGGACAGCCACTGGTCTGAAATGGCATAGGGTCTCCTGCTTGAGCTTGGGGTTGGACTAGAAGACCTCCGAGGTCCCTTCCAACTTTATCATTCTATGTTCTATGTCTTCTCCCCCAATGTATACAGTTGATCCTTGTCTGCAGAAAGGGACAAGAAAGAAATCTAGGGATGTTTGACTCAGTGATTCTGTGGGTCACAAAGGTCAAGAGAGTGGGCCTTGACCGTGAGATCGAATTGCTGAACTACACAAACCGTTTATTACATTCTTTCTAGTTTGGGCAAAGTTTTGTCCGCTTTCCTAACATCCCAGCGTGCGTCCTCCTAACGGCCTAAGCTTGCATCGAAACCAGATTTACCAGACCTATGAGGCCAGTTCATGCATTCGGTATTCTTAAAAATAGGGGGACGTCCGGCGTGAGAGATTGTGATGCCTGTGACTCTGCTCTCTCTTGCAGTCCATCGTGGCGTACTTCAATAAGCACGCCGGCAAAACGAGGGAAGAGGCGAAGCTGGCTTTCCTCAAGATTGTCTTCCGGTGGCCCACGTTTGGCTCGGCTTTCTTCGAAGTGAAGGTGAGGACGGCCCCCATCTTGGAATGAACTCAAGAAGTGGGGAAGGAGTCCTGTCGTTTGGTGGACTACCTTGAAGAGCAGGTGCTGGGGTCAGGAGAATAGAGTAGAGTAGAGTAGAGTAGAGTAGAGTAGAGTAGAGTAGAGTAGAGTAGAGTAGAGTAGAGTAGAGTAGAATAGAAAATACAGAACAGAACAGAACAGAACAGAACAGAATAGAATAGAATAGAATAGAATAGAATAGAATAGAATAGAATAGAATAGAATAGAATAGAATAGAAAATATGGAATAGAATGGAATGGAATGGAATAGAATAGAAATTAGATTAGAATAGAATAGAATAGAATAGAATAGAATAGAATAGAATAGAATAGAATAGAATAGAATAGAATAGAATAGAATAGAATAGAATAGAATAGAATAGAAAATATGGAATGGAATGGAATGGAATAGAGTAGAGTAGAATAGAGTAGAGTAGAGTAGAGTAGAGTAGAGTAGAGTAGAATAGAAAATATAGAACAGAACAGAACAGAACAGAACAGAACAGAATAGAATAGAATAGAATAGAATAGAATAGAATAGAATAGAATAGAATAGAATAGAATAGAATAGAAAATATGGAATAGAATGGAATGGAATGGAATAGAATAGAAATTAGATTAGAATAGAATAGAAAATATGGAATGGAATGGAATGGAATGTAATAGAATAGAAATTAGAATAGAATAGAATAGAATAGAATAGAATAGAATAGAATAGAATAGAAGGGACCTTAGAGGTCTTCTAGTCCAGCCCCCCGCTCAAGCAGGAGAACCTATACCATCTCAGAGAAGTGGCTGTCCAGTCTCTTCTTAAAAACCTCCAGTGATGGAGCAGCAAATATCCCCCTTGTTTCCAGGAACCCCACTCGGAGAGGAGAGCTGTGGGGGTGACACCTCTCATGGACCCCTAAACCAGTCTTTCTCTCAACCTTAGCGACTTTAAAACAGGGGGATTTGAAATCCCTGAATTTCCCAGCCATAGAAGAGAATATTTACAGCTCATGGTTGAACTGTGGGGTCCTTGGTGCTCTCTGAGCTGGGTGGTTTTCTTGCAGACATTTCATGACCCAACTAGGTAACATCATCAGTGCCAGAAGGGAGTAGAGGAATTGCAGAGAGGAGGAGGAGGAGGAGGAGGAGGAGGAGGAGGAGGAACTATGAGCATCCTAGACCAAGTCCAAAAATGCCAGAGAATTCCTTGAAAGTTTGGCACGGGGACAAATCAGCCAACAGACACATAGAGATGAACAACATCTACATACCACTCAAAAGAGACACAGGAAACAAACGAAAGCCCCTCCCCATCAGGAATCAACAGCAATATGAGCAAGATTAACACTAGACTAGACCAACAATTAAGTAAACAATACCCCAATCAAAGAACTACCAATGCAGACACACAAGTCAACAGTAAACCATAGCCTAATCAAGGAACACTCCTATAAACGCCAACAAGGCAATCTAGTAGTACATAAACAAAGAACAAGCCCCACCTTCTTCCAGCACTGATGATGTTACCATGTTGGGTAATGAAACGTCTGCAAGAAAACAGCCAAGCTCAGAAAGGACCAAGGACCTCATAATTCTCCTCCTCCTCCTCCCCTTTTCCACAAAGCCCCCTCCCTTCTAGCACTGATGATGTTCCCTAGTTGGGTCACAAAACATCTGCAAGAAAACAACCAAGCTCAGAGAGCATCAAGGACCCCACAGTCTTCCTCCTCCTCCTCCTCCTCCTCCTCCTCTACAAACCCCCCTACCTTCTAGCACTGATGATGTTCCCTAGTTAGGTCCTGAAACATCTGCAAGAAAATCACCCAGCTCAGAGAGCACCCAGGACCCCATGGGGCTCCCTCTCTGTGAAAGGAGATGAGGGTCTTTGAGTGAGATCCTGATAATGGGTGAGAATTTAGGGCCACAGCAGAAATGGAGGTCAGAGAGATGATGCTAGGAGATCTCCTACAGCATAGCATTCACAGTCATGACTATCGTGTAATGAAAGTACATTCCTGGCAAGTATGAAATTGGTTGTGGGATCTTCCGCAGAGCTGGGGTGGCAGAACCCTGCTCACTAATTTGCAACTTCACCTTCCCAGCCGACTAACACACCTCCACCTTCCTTTCTCCACAGCAAACCACTGACCCAAATTATCCAGAACTGCTCCTGGTCGCCATCAACAAACATGGCGTCAGCCTCATTGACCGTAAAAGCAAGGTGGGTCTTTTCAGTTGATTGCTTTACAGTCTCTTTTTAAAAATCTCCAGCGATGGAGCGCCCATGATTTCTGGTGGCAAGCTGTTCCACTGGTTGATTGTCCTCACTGTTAGGAAGTTTCTCCTCAATTCTAGGTTGCTTCTCCCCTTGATTAGTTCCCATCCGTTGTTCCTTGTCTTAATTAATTAATTGACCCCCCTCTTCTTTGTGGCAGCCCCTCAGATACTGGAATAATGCTATCATGTCTCCCCTGTTTCTTCTTTTCTTTAGACTAGTCCAGGGGTAGGCCACCTTGGCTCTTTTATGACTCGTGGACTTCAACTCCCAGAATTCCTGAGCCAGCCATGCTGAGGGAAAAGGGAGAGGTTTCCAAGCTGAGTCATGCTGGCTGAGGAATTCTGGGAGTTGAAGTCCACGAGTCATGAAGGGGCCGTAGTTCCCCCATGCTGGCTCAGGAATTCTGGGAGTTGAAGTCCACAGTCATGAAGGGGCCGTAGTTCCCCCATGCTGGCTGAGGAATTCTGGGAGTTGAAGTCCACAAGTCATGAAGGGGCCAAAGTTTCCCTCATGCTGGCTCAGGAATTCTGGGAGTTGAAGTCCACGAGTCATGAAGGGGCCAAAATTTCCCTCATGCTGGCTCAGGAATTCTGGGAGTTGAAGTCCACAAGTCATGAAGGGACCAAAGTTTCCCTCATGCTGGCTCAGGAATTCTGGGAATTGAAGTCCACAAGTCATGAAGGGGCCATAGTTCCCCCATGCTGGCTCAGGAATTCTGGGAGTTGAAGTCCACGAGTCATAAAAGAGCCAAGGTTGCCTACCCCTGGACTAGTCAAACCCAAATCCTGCAGCCGTTCTTCATTTTTTTTTTTGTCTCCAGGCCTTTAATCATCTTAGTTGCTCTTCTCTGCACTTTTTCCAAAGTCTCAACATCTCTTTTATAATGTGACCAAAACTGGATGCAATATTCCAGGTTTGGCCTTACTAAGGCTTTATAAAGCGGTGCTAATACTTCACGTGATATTGATCCTGTGCCTCTGTTTATACAACCCAGGATTGTGATTGATTGATTGATGCCTTAGCAGGGGGTTCCTCAGTGTATCTGTGTGAGCAAGGAGAAGGAAGCTTTAAATATAGCTAGTCCTCGACTTAACAACAGCTCATTTAGTGACCGTTCAAAGTTACAACGGCACTGAAAAAAGGGACCTATGACTGTTTTTCACAGTTATGACCTTTGCAGCATCCCCATAATCAGGTGATCAACATTCAGAGGCTCGGCAACTGGCTCGTAATTATGACAGTTGCAGTGTCCCTGGGTCACGTGATCCCCTTTTGCGACCGTCAAACAAGTGAAGTCAAGGGGGAAGCCAGCTTCACTTAACAGCTGGGCTAGTGACTTAACATCTGCAGTGATTAACTTAACGGTGACAAAGAAGGTCATAAAATGGGGCGCAGCTGCCTTCCTTAGCAATAGCGATAGAGTGTAGACTTATATACCGCTTCACAGTGCTTTCCAACACTGGAAGGATTGCCTGGAAGACCTTCAAATCTTGTACAGGTAATCCTCATTTTATGACCACAATTGTAGTTGCTAAGTGAAAAATTTGTTAACTGAGCTTTGCTCCATTTTTATGACTTTTCTCGCGTTTGTTAAGCGAATCGCTGCAGTTGTTAAATTAGTCACACAGCCATTAAGCGAATCCGGCTCCCCCCCCCCGTGGACTTCGCTTGTCAGATGGTCGCCAAAGGGGGATCACGCGACCCCCGGGAGGCTGCGACCGTCATAAATGCGAGTCGGTTTGCAAGAATACGAATGTAAGTGACCGTGCCGTGGTCGTAAGTGTGAAAAACGGTCCTCAGTTGCTTTTTCAGTGCAGTTGTGACTTTGAAGAACGGTGGCTAACTGAACGGTTGTAAGTCGAGGACAACCTGTAGGTGGGGACCGCAGTGTGGGAGAACTGAAGGCGACAGACAGGGGACGGGCTCGCTCAAAGGCGCGTAACGTCTTCTCCGTGTCTCCAGGACATCCTCATCACCCACCCCTTCACCAAGATCTCCAACTGGAGCAGCGGCAACACCTATTTCCATATCACCATCGGCAATTTGGTGCGAGGGAGCAAGTTGCTGTGCGAGACGTCACTGGTAAGGAGAAAAGGTGGCCGGGCAGAGAAGGATGGCAGACGGGAAGCAGGGAAAGAAATGGCCGGGGGTCTCCCCGGGGGTGCTCGGTCTTCCTGGGTCATGGTTGGTGTCCCAAGGATGCTCTTCCAAAGGCAACTGGATTTTTTTGTTGTTGTGGTTGTTTTTCCTTGAAAACGTTTCTCTTCTCGTCCAAGAAACTTCTGTCAGCAATGGGTCTCCTGCTTGGGCAGAGGGTTGGACTAGATGACCTACAAGGTCCCTTCCACTCTGTTATTCTATTCTATTCTATTCTATTCTATTCTATTCTATTCTATTCTATTTCTATTCTATTCGATTCTATTCGATTCCATATTTTCTATTCTATTCTATTCTATTCTATTCTATTCTATTCTATTCTGTTCTATTCTATTCTATTCTATTCTATTCTATTCTATTCTATTCTATTCTATTCTATTCTATTCCATTCCATATTTTCTATTCTATTCTATTCTATTCTATTCTATTCTATTCTATTCTATTCTATTCTATTCTATTCTATTCTATTCTATTCTATTCTATTCTATTCTATTCCATATTTTCTATTCTATTTATATTCTATTCTATTCCATATTTTCTATTCTATTCTACTCTGTTCTGTTCTGTTCTATTCTATTCTATTCTATTCTATTCTATTCTATTCTATTCTATTCTATTTTTTGGTCCCAAGGGTGCTTTTCAGTTCTGAAAAGCACCCTTGGGACCAAAAAAAGGCTGGCTCTCACACAAACAAAAATGCAACTTACAACCATTTGTTTAGTGACCGTTTGAAATGACGCCGGCACTGAAAAAAGCGACTTAGGACCGGTTTTTTTCCACCCTTACGACCGTCGCAGCCTCCCCACTATCCCGTGATCAAAATTCAGACGCTTGGGCAACCGGCTCCTATTTATGACGGTCGCAGTGTCCTGGGAGGGTGTCTGTCACGCGATCCCCTTCCGACAAGCAAGGCCAGCGGGGGAACCCCGATTCACTTAACGACCGCGTGACTAACTCACTTAACAACGGGGGTGGGGGCAAGAAAGCTCGTAAAACGGATGAGAATTCACCTCAGAGGTGTCTCCCTCGGCCACAGAAATGTGGGCCCCCCGTTTGTCTACCTGGACGGTTGGGCGAACCCCGGCATCCATTTCCCTTCCTTCTCCCTTCTCTTTCGTGCCAGGGCTACAAGATGGACGACCTGCTGACCTCCTACATCAGCCAGATGCTGACCGCCATGAGCAAGCAGAGGGGCGCCAAAGGGAGCAAGTGAACGGAGACCAGCCACCGGCCGTCCCTCTGCCAGCTGAGGGCGGTGGGCCACCCTTGCAGCTGGGGGAAAGCCTTTGCCACCCACGTGTGGAAAATGAGCCGGTCGCCTTCCGAAAACCTGTCGGATTTTGAGGACTCCGAGCGCACCTCCACTTCGAGCGAGGATGACTACTTGTGAGGCAGACAGGGAAAAAAAAAAACACACCTCCCTTTCTTTCCCACCAGCACTGGTTATTTTTCTTCTCTCTTCTGGGATATCAAGCTAGACTTCTCTTTCGGACGTGGCGCCGGGCTGAGGAGAGAAAAAAACCCCAAAAAACTGCTTTTTATGGCATACGGAGAAGGTCCTCGGACTTCCAGAAGCGGTGAATGCTCCAACACTGGAAGTTTTTAAGAAGAGACTGGACAACCATTTGTCCGAAACGGTATAGGGTTTCCTGCCTGAGCAGGGGGTTGGACTAGATGACCCCCAAGGTCCCTTCCAACTTTATTATTATTATTAAGGAGAGAAGCAACCTAGAACTAAGCAGAAATTTCCTGATAGTGAGAACAATTAATCAGCGGAACAACAGAAATTGTGAATGCTCCCATCACTGGAAGCGTTTAAGAAAAGACTGGACAACCATTTGTCTGGAATGGTATAGGGTTTCCTGCCTGAGCAGGGGGGTTGGACTAGATGACCTCCAAGGTCCCTTCCAACTTATTATTCTGTTATTCTGAATGACTCGCCTCCGGAAGTTGTGAATGCTCCATCACTAGGGGGGGCGTTTAAGAAGAGACTGGACAACCATTTGTCTGGAATGGTATAGGGTTTCCTGCCTGAGCAGGGGGGTTGGACTAGATGACCTCCAAGGTCCCTTCCAACTTTATTATTATTATTAAGGAGAGAAGCAACCTAGAACTAAGAAGAAATTTCCTGATAGTGAGAACAATTAAATCAGCGGAACAACAGAAATTGTGAATGCTCCCATCACTGGAAGCGTTTAAGAAGAGACTGGACAACCATTTGTCTGAAATGGTATAGGGTTTCCTGCCTGAGCAGGGGGGTTGGACTAGATGACCCCCCAAGGTCCCTTCCAACTTATTATTCTGTTATTCTGAACGACTTGCCTCCGGAAGTTGTGAATGCTCCATCACTAGGGGGGGTTTTAAGAAGAGACTGGACAACCATTTGTCTGGAATGGTATAGGGTTTCCTGCCTGAGCAGGGGGGTTGGACTAGATGACCTCCAAGGTCCCTTCCAACTCTGTTATTCTAATTTCTATCTTTTTGCAAACGGGGCTTCAAGAAAGCAGTTTATGAAGCCGAGAAATCGGATAATTCCGTTAAGAATCTACCTTGGGGTTTGTTTGCTGATTTGTTTTTCTTGAGGGAAGAAATCAAGTAATCGTTTAAAGAGTGGGTTTTATTGGAAAAAAGAAAGTATCGGAAAGACAGAAAAAAAGGATGTTTTTCCAAAAAAAAAAAAGAGAAGGAAGGAAAATATTGATGGACAAACGGAGAGCTGAGACTTTCAATGTGCAATAAGTGAACTGATCGAAGAGGATTTGGTTGTTTTATAGGGGGTTGGACTAGAAGACCTCCAATGTCCCTTCTAACTCTGTTATTCTGGTTTTCTTGTCTTATTTATCAGGGCAAGGTGACTTTTCAAAATTCACCTAAACTGAGACCACTTTGGGTCAGATTGCTGATAGATCTGCCTCCTTTTTTTTTTTTTTTTGGAAGAAATTAAGTTAAAAAACATATACCCTATTTCAATCTAGGGGGTGGAGAATGAAGGAATTTTTTGACATTGCATTGGGAAACTTGAATTGAAGAATGACGCCGGATAACATGTTATAAAAAAAAAAAAGTTGGATTGTTCCAGGTACAGTCTAGGATTGAGCTGACCCATTATTCTAGACTGAACATTAAAGTTAGAATACTCCTTCTTGAAGCCGGTGTTCCCCTCTCGTGTCCCAATGAAATATTACTGGAGGAGGAATTCTGCTGAATTCTTTTAATTTTGGACTTGCAATAAATAAAGAAAGAAATTTGTCTGATTTGAATTTCCTGATATGCACGTGATGAGTTTTAGGAGAATCGGGGGATGAGACCTAAGCATGATTGTTAAGGAGACACCTAGTTATGTTTCCCCTTATAATTTATCAACAATCTTTAACACAGAATGGGGATATATATCTATATCTATCTATCTATATCTGTATCTATCTATCTATCTATCTATCTATCTATCTATCTATCTATCTATCTATCTATCTATCTATCTATCTATCTATCTATCTATCTATCTATCTATCTATCTATCTATCTATCTATCTATCTATCTATCTATCTCTATATCTATCTATCTATCTATCTATCTATATCTATCTATCTATCTATCTCTATATCTATCTATCTATCTATCTATCTATCTATCTATCTATCTATCTATCTATCTATCTATCTATCTATCTATCTATCTATCTATCTATCTATCTATCTATCTCTATATCTATCTATCTATCTATCTATCTATCTACCTCTATCTCTCTCTATATATATATATATACAGTATATATATATACTGTATGTGTGTGTGTGTGTATATATATATGTATATATATAAGTCTCCCATTTAATTCTTTAACTCTTTGTCAACAAAAAAGAAATTTGAATTTTTATATATATATATACCACAGTACAGATACCACAGTACAGATATTCCTCAAGTTACAACTATTTGTTTAGCGACTGTTTGAAGTTACAGTGGCCCTGTAAAAAGCGTTTTTTGATCGGTACTCGCACTTACGACCGTTGCCACATTCCTACGATGACATTTTGGGGGCTTGACAACCAGTATGTATTTACAATCGTTGCAGCATCCCAGAGTCAGGGGATCAATATTTCTGATTTTCCCATCTGGTTTCTGACAAGCAAAGTCATGGGGGGGGAGGAGCCAGATTCACTTAAGGACTGTGTGATTCACTTAACAATGGCAGTGATGGCCCTTAACATTTGTGGCAAAAAAAAAAAGACATAAAATCGGGCACGCCCCATGAGTTCACTGCCTTGCTTAGTAACGAAAATTCTGATCCTGACTGTGGTCATAAGCCGAGGACTACCTATGTAGGCGTGGTTATATAGGACAAGATTACAATATCACAGAGAGGATGTATAAATTTCTCCTTTTTGATCGACAGCCCACTGGAGGAAGGAAGCGGCTGGATAAAGCGAGGGTCCCCTTCAAATTTAAAAGCTGAATTGATTTTACAGGTAGTCCTTGACTTACGACCACAATCACGCCCCAAAATTTCGTGGCTAAGTGAGACAGATGTTGAGTGAGTTTCGCCCCATTTTACGACTGCAGTTGTTTCGTTTAGCAACACGGTCGTTAAGCGAATCTGACTTCCCCCATTGATTTTGCTTGTTGGAAGGTCGCAAAAGGGGATCACGTGATTCCCCCCCCGGGGACGCTGTGACCGTCGTAAACACGAGTCGGTTGCCAAGGGTTCTGAATTTTGATCGCGTGACCCTGGGGATGCTGCAGTGTGAGAAACGGTCGAAAGTCACTTTTTTCGAACCGTCACTAAACGAACGGCTGTAAATTGAGGACTGCCTGTATTTCCACCACCTTCCCGGTGCAACGAAGACAAAATACATCCAGAGGAAAGTATTTGTGTTGTAAAAAAAAAAAAAGATCCATGAAGTTTCCTTCTTTATTAGCAAAAAGAAAAAAAGAAATTAAAAATAGAGGGTCCGGTTTCATTATGCGATGTGTTAGTTTCACCTTAATTTCTCTGGAAGGACAAGCAGAATAATTGTTCTGCGACAGATTCTCCCATTTTGATGGCGTGGTGATTCTCTCGGACAGAGATTTGTCTCCATCAGGTATTCGCAACCAGCATCTTCGGCAACTCTGAAAATATACAAGGATGCTAGTCCTTAGTGTGGGCGTTAATCCAGGCTGAGCTACTGAGAGGAAAAAGACAGCAGCTCCGTTCTATCTTAGATTAATTACACGTGTCTCAATCTTTGCAACTTTAAGATGGATGGACTTCAACTCCCAGAATTCCCCAGCCAGCTATGCTGGCTGGGGAATTCTGGGAGTTGAAGTCCACCCATCTTAAAGTTATTGAGACTTAGAAATACTCATTAGAATATTTTCAGCTCTAATGTGTTGCACTCCCAATTGTTACCATTAAAAGACCAGGTCCAAAAAAACCCAGAACCCCAGTTATATATTGGTAGTCCTCAACTTACAACGACTCATTTAGTGACCGCTCAAAGTTACAACGGCACTGGAAAAAAAGGGACTCGTGACCGGTTTTTCACACTTAACGACCGTTGTGGCATCCCCACGATCGAAAAATGGATCAACTGACTCCTATTTATGACGGTTGCAGTGGCTCGGGGTCACGTGATCCCCTTCCAATAAGCAAAGTCAATGGGGAAGCCGGATTTACTGAACAGCCGTGTGAGTAATTGAACAACTTAACAGATGTGGCAAGAAAGGTCGTAAAACGGGGCAAAGCCCACTTAACAACCGCCTTTCTTAGCTCAACCTGTGGTCGTCAGTCAAGGATTATTACATCTACTGATAAGGCTAGGGGCCTTGGGTTCAATCCCAAAACATCTGCAGCAGCCCTTGAACTGCATCGGCATTGACAAGATCCCCATCCGTCAATTGCGAAAAGGCAGCTTGACTTGGAACGGCTGAAATCCTGCAACAAGACCATCAAACATCCGTATCCCAAATCCCTGGGAAGAACTCAGTAGATGGATTAAAAATATCAAATTAGATCTAGATATCTCACTAACTATGCAGTGAACCACTATTAACAGCCCCCCCCCCAAAGCTGAACAGGTAGTCCTCGACTTACAACCGTTCATTTGAAGTTACAATGGCACTGGGAAAAGTCACTTGACCGTTTTTCACACGGCCTTTGCAACATCCTCACGGTCACAGGATCAAAATTCGTGAAGCTTCGGTGAATAACCTAGCCGGGGAATTGTCTCTTTTGGTGATCTTTTTAATTTTAATTTAATTTGGGTGATCTGGAGTCTCCCTCCTAGGAGTTATCCATTTGCAAAGATGTGATGGGTGAGTTGCCATTTTTGTGATGGGCAACAGGCAGAGTCCTTAGTGTTCTCATGTATTTGTGACGGTTGCGGCGTCCCGGGCTCGTGTGATTCCCCCCCTTTTGCGACCTCCTGACAATGGGGAAGCCAGATTCGCTTAACAACCAGGTGACTAACTTAACAACTGCAGTGATTCGTTTAACAACGGTGGCCTGAAAGGTCGTAAAATGGGGGCAAGGCTCACTTCACAACTATCCTGCTTAGCAGGCGGAAATTTTGGGCCCGATTGTGGGGGTAGGTTGAGGACTCCTTGTACAGCAACACGCACAACGCTGATGCCTTACCATTGGATGTGAGTTCCAACATTTTCAGGTGCAATTCTGTTTCCGTGGCCGGGGCCTAAATGATTTTTAAAAAGGTATTATTTAATAAGACAGTAGACTAGAAAAGAGGCTACATTAGACAAAATTCTGTTCGATGCTCTTGATGGAGAATTCTTTGGGGTGTCTAATGTAGACGTTCCAGATGAAGAACGGTTGCCAGAATTGGGTATGTCTGGTTTAAAGAAAAGAAGGATTAGGGGTGATATGATAGCAGTCTCCCAGTATTTGAGGGGTTCCCACAAAGAAGAGGGAGTCAAGCTATTCTCCAAAGCACCTGAAGGCAGGACAAGAAGCAACGGATGGAAACTAACCAAGGAGAGAAGCAACCTGGAACTAAGGAGAAACTTCCTAACAGTGAGGACAATTAATCAGTGGAACTACCTGCCTCCAGAAGCTGTGAACGCTCCAACACTGGAAGTTTTTAAGAAGAGATTGGACACCCATTTGTCTGGAACGGTATAAGGTTTCTTGCCTGAGCAGGGGGCTGGACTAGAAGACCTCCAAGGTCCCTTCCAATTCTGTCATTCCGTTATTCAGATTAAATTCTTGGAATCTCTAGTTGAAAGGATCACAAACTGGTGATGGGGACGTCTGTTATGGGACAATGTCTAATGTGGGGAGGGGGGAGAAACTTCAGCCCAAGGGCCTTCCTGTGTGGACCAGCACAGAGAGCAAAACCCCAAAGGAAAAAAAGACTCACCGCTTTGCACCCCATCCACAGCGTGTTTCCGAGCTGCCCGTTGCAACTTCTTTTTCCTTCTCCACCTGGAAAGAAAGATTTGCACCGTTCACCTCACCTGCCCTCCTCACGGGGGATATGGGACCACTCACCACGGTCAACTTGACATGTGGGACAATTTAACAATTCTATTTAATGCTTTAAAATAAAATAAAAAAATACGTTAATTTTTGCCAGTCACGTTTCTTTTGGTACCCTCCTTTTGCATCCTTTCTTTCACGACTCTGTTCCGCCATTTCTTTCATATTAGTGTAATTTTTGTCCTGCAGCGAGCTGGCCGCGGTGAATTGTCATAGAGCCCCCCCCTCCTCCACACACACACACACACGCACACTGTGTGCAACCTTGAGAAAACAAAACAAACAAAAATATCTAACTAAACATTCACGACAAAACATTTTGCAAGCAGGATTGGAAATTCCCCGTCGAAATGCGCAGGGATTTGTTCCAATTGCAAACTCTTAGAGGACCCGATGCAAAATATGATTCACAAAGCAACGATGGGAGATTGTGTGTTGCAAAACCACCGATAATCCGTGCAGAGAACGGCGCAAGGTTCAGCGTCGTAAATACACAAACGCACAACCCCTCTGTGTGGGGATTTTTCTTTAAAATTGCTAAAGTAACACTCCTTGTCCCAAAGCTGAGTCTAATTAGAAGTGGACTTGAAGAGGGACCTTCAAGAACTACACAGGTAAGTCCTTGACCTACGACCACAGTCGAACCCAAAACTTATCTGCCAAGTGAGAAATTTACTAAGTGAGTTTTACCCCATTTTACGACCTTCCTTGCCACGTTTGTTAAGTGAATCCCTGCCGTTGTTAAGTTAGTCACATGGGTTGTGAAGTGAATCTGGCTTCCCCATGGACTTTGGGTCGTAAAAGGGGATCGTTGGACCCTCCCCCCAGGACACCGCAACCGTCATAAACACGAGCCGGTTGCCAAGTGTCTGAATTTTAATCATGTGACCAAGGGGGATGCGGCCGTGGTCATAAGTGTGAAAAACGGTCATAAATCACTTTTTCCCAGGGCTGTTGTAACTTTGAACGGAGGCTAAATGAACTGTTGTAATTCGAGTGCTTTCTGTATACAAATCCCCACTAAACCTCAGTCCTTTCCCTTTTGGCCATTATGCTGAGTACGTAAAACCAGCGGTGGGATTCAGCTGGTTCACACAACTTTGGCAGAACCGGTAGCTAATTTTTTGTTGCCCAGGCCCAGAATGGACTTCCGGAAGTGGCATCCACACAGAGAACCGGTTGTTCACCTATTTGAATCCTCCCGATGGATGGATAGATGGATAGATAGATGGATGGATGGATGGATGGATGGATGGATGGATGGATGGATGGATGGATAGATAGATAGATAGATAGATAGATAGATAGATAGATAGATAGATAGATAGATAGATAGATAGATAGATAGATAGATAGATAGATAGATAGATAGATAATAATAATAATAATAAAGTTGGAAGGGACCTTGGAGGTCATCAAGTCCAACCCCCTGCTCAGGCAGGAAACCCTATACCATTTCAGACAAATGGCTGTCCAGTTTTCTTAAAAACTTCAGTGTTGGAGCATTCACCACTTCTGGAGGCAGGTTGTTCCACTGGTTAATTGTTCTAACTGTTCAGGAAGTTTCTCCTCAGTTCCAGGTTGCTTCTTTCCTGACTAGTTTCCATCCATTACTTCTTGTCCACTCAGGCGCCTTAGAGAATAGCTTGACTCCCTCTTCTTTGGCAGCCCCTGAGATATTGGAATACTGCTATCATGTAACCCTAGTCCTTTTTTCATTAAAACTAGACATACCCAATTCCAGCAAAACGTTCTGATATGCTTTAGCCTCCAGTCCCCTAATCATCTTTGTTGCCCTTCTCTGCACTCTTCTAGAGTCTCAACATCTTTTTTACATCGTGGGACCAAAACTGGATGCAGTATTCCAAGGTGTGCCTTACCAAGGCATTGTAAAGTGGTATTAATACTTCACGTGATCTTGATTCTATCCCTCTGTTAATGCAGCCCAGCACTGTGTTGGCTTTTTTGGCAGCTGCAGCACACTGCTGGCTCATATTTAAGTGATTGTCCACTAGGACTCCGAGATCCCTCTCACAGTTACTACTATTGAGCAAGGTACCCCCTATACTATACCTGTACATTTGGTTTTTCTTGCCTAAATGTAGAACCTTACTTTTTTCACCATTGAATTTCATTTTGTTAGATAGCGCCCAATCTTCAAGTCTGTCCAGGTCCTCCTGTATCTTAAGCCTGTCTTCTGGAGTGTTGGCTATTCCTGCCAGCTTGGTGTCATCCGCAAATTTGATGAGTTCCCCATCTATCCCCTCGTCCAAATCGTTGATGAAGATGTTGAAGAGCACTGGCCCCAGGACAGATAGATAGATAGATAGATAGATAGATGATAGATAGATGATAGATAGATGATAGATAGATATACAGACACAAACATAGATAGATAGATAGATAGATAGATAGATAGATAGATAGATAGATAGATAGATAGATAGATAGATAGATAGATAGATAGATAGATAGATAGATAGATAGATAGATAGATAGAAATATAGATAGATATAGATAGAGATGGATGGATAGATATAGATAGATAGATAGATAGATAGATAGATAGATATAGATATAGATATAGATAGATAGATGATAGATGATAGATGATAGATGATAGATAGATGATAGATAGATATACAGACACAAACAGATAGATAGATAGATAGATAGATAGATAGATAGATAGATAGATAGATGATAGATAGATAGATAGATAGATAGATAGATATAGAGATAGATAGATATAGATAGATATAGATTAGATAGATAGATAGATAGATAGATAGATAGATAGATAGATAGATAGATAGATAGATAGATAGATAGATAGATAGATAGATAGATAGATAGATAGATAGATAGATAGATAGATAGATAGATTAGATAAGCAGGCAGGCAGGCAGACAGACAGAGAGTGGTGGGATTCAGCCGGTTTGCACCAGTTCGGCAGAACCCGTAGCTAATTTTTTGTTGCCCAGGCCCAGAATGGACTTCCAGAAGCGGCACCTATTTGAATCCCACTACTACGTAAAATTGAATGCAAAAAAAGAGTTTGCAATCTCTGAGCAGGGGCAGAAGGGAGGGGGGGAAAGGAACAAATATCACAAAAAGCTGAGGTGAAGGACCGCCCCCTCTGTCCGAACTTCAACAAGGAGCCATCTTGGCATTTACCAGTGGGCCAGAAAGACGAGGGGGATGAAGAAGAGGGCCAGCAGGTCTGTGGTGACCCAGATGGTTTTATATTTCTGCGGCGTCTGTAAGAGAAGAGCAAACGAGAAGGGCGTCGGTTTGCAAGGTGGAACGGGGTGTCGATGCAGGCAGTCCTCCACTTACGACCGACTGCAGTGATTCACAGTGATTTGTCTGAAAATGGTATAGGGTTTCCTGCCTGAGCAGGGGGTTGGACTAGATGACCTGCAAGGTCCCTTCCAACTCTGTTATTCTATTCTATTCTATTCTATTCTATTCTATTCTATTCTATTCTATTCTATTCTTATTGTTATTGTTATTGTTATTGTTATTGTTATTGTTATTGTTATTGTTATTGTTATTGTTATTGTTATTGTTATTATATTATTGTTATTATTATTTAACACCTTTGGCAAGTAAGGTGGTAAAATGGGGCAAAACTCACTTGATAGCTGTCTCATTTAGCAACAGATATTTTGGGCTCACTTGTGCTCATATGTAAAGGACTACCTGTAACTTTCCAGACAAGTGGCTGTCCAGTCTCCCATCCCAATATCAACAAAATAACAGAATAACAGAACTGGAAGGGACCTGGGTGGTCTTCTATCTAGTCCAACCCACTGCTCAAGCAGGAGACCCTATGCCATTTCAGACAAACGATTGTCCAATCTCTTCTTAAAAACCTCCAGTGATGGAGAACCCACAGCTTCTGGAGGCAGGTTGTTCCACTGGTTAATTGTCCTCACTGTTGGGAAGTTTCTCCTTACTTCCAGGTTGCTTCTCTCCTGGATTAGTTTCCATCTGTTGTTTCCTGTCCTGCTCTCTGGTGCTTTGGAAACTAAGTTGACCCCCTCCTCTTTGTGGCAGCCCCTCAAATACTGGGACACTGCTATCATGTCCCCCCTGGTCCTTCTTTTCTCTAGCAATACCCAATTCATGCAACCCTTCTTCGTGTGCTTTCGTCTCCAGGCCTTTAACCATCTGGGTTGCTCTTCTATGCACTTCCAATGATGCAGCACCCTCAACTTCTGGAGGACAGCCATTCCACTGATTAATATTGTTCTGTCAGGAAATTCCTCCTTAGTTCTAGGTTGGTTCTCTCCCTGATTCGTTTCCGTGCACTGGAGGACCCCTCAACTTACCAAGAAGAAGAACGGTTGGCTAACGTTGCCCAGAACGTGCACGGCGTCGGTGGTTACCGATTCAGCTCCGTAACACCAGGCCAAGGAGTAAAGCCACGGCTCGCTCACCACCCAGAGGTTGGTGGTGATGTTGGCTTTTGCATATTTCCTTTTAAAAACAAAACAAAACATCGTGAGATCCTCTGTAGATGACTCACCACGACGCGCCAAGGTTGGCCCTAAAAGTCTGCCTGAGAAATCAAGCAGAGATTTACCGGAGAGGTCTTTACCGAATATCGACTGTAGTCAACCTTCGGTAGTCCAGGTTGAGTTTTCCGATATTCCACTTTTGGAGATGTTCAATGGTTTGTGCGGAGGACGATATATGTTGGAATCCAGCGCCCAAGTACTGAACGTAGGCCCGGCTCCGACTGTCCAACCAGAGGACCTGTGTTTCACAGAAGAGCAGCATTTGAGGGGAAGAAGGAAGGAAGGAAGGAAGGAAGGAAGGAAGGAAGGAAGGAAGGAAGGAAGGAAGGGAGTGAGGGAGGGAGGGAGGGAGGGAGGGAGGGAGGGAGTAGAGGTAAAATAAGGAGAAGGTGGAGAAGGACAAAGGGAGGAGGAGGAAAAAGAGAAGGATGAAAGAAGGAGGAGGAGGGAGGAGGAAGAAGAGAGGAGGACGAGGAAGACAAGGAAGAGAAGGAGGACAAGGAGAGGAAGAATGAGGAGAGGAGGAGGAGAAAGAGGAAGAAGTAAGGAGGAGAAGGAGAAGGACAAGGAGAAAGAGAAGGATGAAAGGAGGGAGGAGAGGGAGGAGGGAGAGGTAGAAGGAGGAGGAGGAGGAGGAGGAGGTGGAGGAGGAAGAGGAAAAAGATTATTAGCTGGACTTTACGACCAATAGCTTTCTCCACATTCATATCTTTTATTTTAAAATATTCTTCCTTGCCTTTCATTCCCAAACCATGCACAAAACTCCTTCTTTCTTAAGGTGGCACTAGTCTCCAGGAATTGACCTAGCCTCCTCAGGGGGAGTCAGAAAAGTCAAGATGGCACCTCCAACTCCATTCCTTTTGACTTAGCCTTAGACAGCAAAGTTTAAAGAAGGAGAATCCTTGGGTGGGATGAAGAAGAAGAAGAAGAAGAAGAAGAAGAAGAAGAAGAAGAAGAAGAAGAAGGAGAAGGAGAAGGAGAAGGAGAAGGAGAAGGAGAAGGAGAAGGAGAAGGAGAAGGAGAAGGAGAAGAAGAAGAAGAAGAAGAAGAAGAAGAAGAAGAAGAAGAAGAAGAAGAAGAAGAAGAAGAAGAAGAAAGAAGAAGAAGAAGAAGAAGAAGAAGAAGAAGAAGAAGAAGAAGAAGAAGAAGAAGAAGAAGAAGAAGAAGAAGAAGAAGAAGAAGAAGAAGACCACCTCTCCTACCAAATGGGGTTTAATCTTAGATTCGTTCTGGACCACTTCTAAAGTTCTGGAGATCCAGCTGTTCCTGTAAGGATGAAACCTTGGAGGGCGATACAGATCAAAGATGACCAATTTGTTGGCTTTGTCCGCGAGGGTCAAAAATTCACTGAGTTTGAAAATCGTCTGATTCTTTGCCAGTTCTTCTGCTTTAGCCGAGACGGGAGGCATGTGGTAGAAGGGTTTGTTCTAGGTTGAAAGAAAAAAAATACACAATAATCAGGCCGTTTTCAATCCTATTAAATCCTATTCTTTTTTACTTGTTTATTATTTATTTTAAAAAAAGAATTCCATTTCCTCTGTTGCGCTTTGTATAAATTCTTTCTCCTTCCGTTATGTATTCAATATAGACAGTATTGAATATTTATTTGTTATGTATATGTAAGGGTGTGGGTCTATACATATGTTGTATATAGTAGTAGTAGTAGTAGTAGTAGTAGTAGTAGTAGTAGTAGTAGTAGTAGTAATAATAATAATAACAAAAACAAAAACAAAAACAACAACAACAACAACAACAACAACAACAACAATAATAATAATAATAATAATAATAATAATAATAATAATAATAATAATAATAATAATAATAATAATAATAATAATAATAATAATAATAATAATAAAGTTGGAAAGGACCTTGGAGGTCATCTAGTCCAACCCCCTGCTCAGGCAGGAAACCCTACACCATTTCGGACAAATGGCTGTCCAGTCTCTTCTTAAAAACCTCCAGTGTTGGAGCATTCACCGCTTCTGGAGGCAGGTGGTTCCACTGGTTAATCGTTCTAACTGTCAGGAAGTTTCTCCTTAGTTCCAGGTTGCTTCTCTCCTTGATTAGTTTCCATCCGTTGCTTCTTGTCCTGCCTTCAGGTGCTTTGGAGAATAGCTTGACTCCCTCTTCTTTGGGGCAGCCCCTGAGATATTGGAACACTGCTATCACTGCTATCATGCTATCATAGTATGTTTAGGTGTGTGTCATGTATGTGTTTCACTTTGAGAGCGGGCAACTAAATTTCACTTTTGATGTGTGCCGTTGTGCCCACATTAAAAAAAAATGTCAATAAAGGTTATCTTATCTATCTTATCTTATCTAGTAATGAAGAAACATCCCTTCAAAAAGTGTGGGATATGGCTATAAAGAATAAAGCGAAAAAGAATAAAGAAAAAACAACAACAACAGTTAAAACTACAGGAAGAACTTAAGAAATTAGAATGAGAACCACAAATAGACCCACAAAAGAAAATACTTTAAAAAAAAAAGCCTATTCTATGGCCAACAATTCTCGACTTACAAGCATTCGTTTAAGGACTATTTGAAGTTACAGTGGCGCTGGAAAAAGTGACTTACGACCGGTTTACGACCATTTCAGCATCCCCGTGGTCACGTGATCCAAATTTGGACGCTTGGCAACTGACTCATGTTTATGACGGTCGCAGTGGCCCGGGGTCATGGGATCCCGTTTTGTTACCTTCTGACAAGCAAAAGTCAATGGGGAAGCCAGATTCACTTAACCACCTTGTTACTAACTGCATTGATTCGTGTAACAACCGTGGCAGGTGTTGGAATTCATTGCTGGAATGTATTTTTGCACAACAACTACAGTAGCATTCAGCCAGTAGATGGCAGTGTTTGCAAGTTTGGATCTATGGTACCTATGCAGTACTCTATGTTCTTTTGTTCTAAGTAGAGTTTCCTGTTTTTTGTTACAGTTAAGCAGTAAAGCACATGGTGACTGTGTGGTCATTTACTGTACCTTCTTTTAGAGAGTCGTTGAGGCCACTTGGGAGTTTATCTGTGTCCTCAGGGTCACCTGAGTGGTGCAAATGGGTGTGGAGCCTTCTTGGAACTGCTTTCAGTACAGCCATTTGCACTACTCAGGTGACTCTGAGGACACAGATAAACTCCCAAGTGGCCTCAATGACTCTCTAAAAGAAGGTAAATGACCACATAGTCACCATGTGCTTTACTGCTTACAGATAAACCTACGAAGTTGATTTCCTGATCGGCTCCACTTTCTCGGGTTGACATCAGTCTTGCCGGTTTTTCCCATCTTTCCCTCTCTCTTCTGGGATCACATGGGATCCCCTCGAGAGTCTTGATCAATCCTGGCCTCCTCCTTCCCAAGAGTCCTACCTCGAAAAACCACTTCCCCGCATTCAGCTTCTCCAAGATATTCCAGGTTAAGTAAGCCGGGTCTTCGTTCCTCAAATGAGGAAAGATGTGGTGGATGTTGGTGGTCCTTTTTAAGGAGCGGTCGTGCATAAGGAAAGGCACCCCATCGTAGCTGTTGCAAAACAAAAGCAACGTCAGGATGGATTGGTCCTCCGGAGGTTTGCACCGTGGCTATCCAGAAGGTCAAAATCAAGGTGCCAGGACACATTTTATTTATTTATAGTCCCCTTTTGCGACCTTCTGACAAGCAAAGTCAATGGGGGAAGCCAGATTCACTTAACAACCGTGTTACTAATTGAACTACTTCAGTGATTCACTTAACAAACATTGCAAATAAAGTCGTAAAATGGGGCAAAACTCACTCAACAAATTTCTCACTGAACAACAAAAATGTTGGGCTCAATTGTGGCCGTAAATTGAGGACTACCTGTAGTCCCATCTTATCTATGAAAGCCAACTGGGTGACTCCTGGTCACCAGGAGACAGTGAGTTCTAGTTCCTCCTTAGCCGTGAAAGCCAGCAGGGGGACTTTGGGCCAGCCACTCTCTTTCAGCCCAGCCCACCTCAAAGGGTGGTTGTTTGTGGGAAAAGTCAGAGGAGGGAGGAGCACTGGATAAGTTTCGGTTATTTTGTAAAAATAATAAAGATAAATACAGATAGATAGATAGATAGATAGATAGATAGATAGATAGATAGATAGATAGATAGATAGATAGATAGATAGATAGATAGATAGATAGATAGATAGATAGATAGATAGATAGATAGATAGATAGATAGATAGATAGATAGATAGATAGATAGATAGATAGATAGATAGATAGATAGATAGATAGATAGATAGATATAGATAGATAGATAGATAGATAGATTGATGGA